>KE561132.1:0-25316 GCA_000442015.1 Rozella allomycis CSF55 | reverse complement strand
CGTTCGTTCATAAACAGAAAAATAAATCTATTTCAAGAATTGCATATGTAATATAATGTAAACAATCNTGGAAGAAGCTAAAATCATTTTCCCGAATCTTTTCAAGAAATACTATGTAATTTTTTAAATAGATTATTTTAAATATAAAAAAATATATGATATAATGTAAACAATTAAAATTATCTTTTTAAATATATTTCATTTTATTCTTAGCAAGGATACAATCTTCAAAGAATAGTAGCAAAAATTGCGATGAAAATAACGATTGGACATGTTACGCTTAGTATATTCATCGGTTTGGCCCACCTTTTTGATGACGAGGCAATTATTTTGTAATAGAAGAGACAAGGGAGACCTATAATAATGGGTCCTGTGGCAAATGCACCGACATATCTCAAAATTGAAATAAATCTTGATTCGAGAATAGCTACGCACATTGATAAAATAGATAAGACAGTAGCGATAATACGAGAAAAGAGTGTCTTGTTTTTGTCACAAAGTTTCCCATTTTTGGAGTTGACACTGTAACCCTGTTTCTGTCGGTAATGATGGACAATGGAATACACAGAATCTCTGCAAGCATGAATTTGCATCGGGAAGCAAGTTATTACCAAGAATACAATCATGATATTTGAAATAAGCAATGAGACACCATTTGGATCATGTACTTTCATTGTGTGGTAAATGGAAAACGACGGGTCTCCCAATGATCTCAAAATTACGTCAGCTACAGTCGGCCCGGTAATTGCACTACCCAAGACTCCTATAATAAAGTAAATGATCGAGGCCAAAGAAATAGCTATCGCTCCTAGACCTGTCATTATCTTCGGACTGCAATTCTTCAACTCCGAATACATTTTAAATACATTGTGATGACATGAGAAGGAGAAAATAAATACTGGCAAATTTTTGAACAAATGCATATCATCATGAACTAATTCTATATGTAGTTTCTCTGGATTTTCATAATGATGAAGGCAAAAATACGTTACAATCAAAGAGGTGACATATAAAATCGAAAGAAGAGCTAAAAATGATGCATGCCTAATTGAAGATAGAGATTTAGGCAGAGAAAGGGGCAAGCAAAAAAGAAAAAGAGCAGTGGCAATCCAGAATGAGCGACAAATCAAAAATGACTCCTCTGGGACATATTCTTTCATTATCTGAGGACCAAGAGAACCAATAACAATAAGATATCCTATAGAAACACCGAACCCTTTCACAGCTACAAGAACATCAATTGCCAGAGGAAATGAAGGAAGGACAATTTTAGAAACGTCTGAAAAAGTTACCGTGTTTTGAGTGTATAGAATATTTTGAGAAACTTTGGAAAGAAAGTATATCATTAACAATGCCAATGAACCACACAAAACCAAGAGTACTGTGAATGGTAAAATGCCCAAATTTGCGGCAACTAAAGGCATTCCAAGTAATCCAGCACCCATCAAAGAATTAAATAGAGTGAGAAAAGAAGAAAATTTTGTAGCTCCTGTGGGCATAAAACGTTTTCGTGGCGCAATATAAATTTGGTCACGCTAACGATGACAGAAAAATCTAAAAAAAGAAAAGATGACAGCTGAAAGGATAACCGTTTTCTCGCATAAAATATATATAAACAAATTGCACTGATTATTGTTTATTATGATATTGCTATGGTACACTATTAAAATTTACATTCTCTGTTTAGAAATAAGCCTTTCAACCTTATTGGCTATGTGTTTTCCAAAGGCGAGTTTCCTAACAGTAGCCAATGATGGCTCTATCTTGATAATGAGTTCGGATTTTAATGAAGGAACAAGATAGTCCAACATTTTTTGGACAACGTAGTTTGCAAAAGGATCCTTCATCATTTGAAAAAGAGGTGCAGATCTAATTTTTATAAGTATAATTATAACTTACATATTAAAATTATTTCCATAAACAAATTTCATAATTTTTCTTTGCTGAGATTCGTCCCCGAATATTACTAATTTTTCAGCCACGTTAGAAGCAAATTTGTGCTTGCTGAAAGGCAGAAATTCCGGTGCTAATTTATCAACAATAGATTTTCTTATTTTCTCCGCCCCCTTTTCGATAATGTGTTGAATAACGTAGTTTCCGTATTGATCGTAAGAAAGTTGAATGGCTGCCCGTTGAATTTCGATAAAGATCAAATCCGTTTGATTTTCATTGCAAAACTCAAACATTCTTTGAATGACTCTGCAGCCATAAGAATGAGTGGCTAGACTAACGGCATGGCGATTAAATTCTTTGAAAATAAAATCAATTTTTTCAGGGGACACCCTTTCAATGCATTTTTGAATAACGTGATTTCCATGTTGATCCTTTACTAATTTCATGATATTACCATCTAATTCTTTTAACAAATCCGCTTGCAATTCATTCGGGGAAAATTCTATTGCTTTCTGAATAACTCTACAGCCATACATCTGAACAGCGAGGTTCATTACATGTCCTTTTAACATCTTTCCTAGTGAAGTGCGGTGACTCTCACTTCCGTATTCAAAAAACTTCTGTATCACATAATTGCCAAAGACGTCAGTGATCAATCCAAATGCTTGGGGAAACAGTTCATTGAATAATATTTGCTTGTCTTCAGTAGCTGCTACTTCAAGTTTTTGCTGAATAAACCTTGACCCAGATTGGTCCATGCTGAATTCAATAGCATGACCTCTAATATCGTAGAGTTCTAATCTTCTTTTGTTCCCCTTTAGATCTTCTAGTAAAGATCCAGGTGTTTTAGGAGCTTCAGGTTTTGGGCGCCCAAAGCCTGGTGGCGGAGGGGTTGCGGCAGCTGCTCTTGATGGAGGAGAAAACAAATTATCACTTGAGAGCATTGATGGGAAAAGGGGTGTAAAGGATCTTTGAATTTCTGACATATTAGACCTCTTATGGATAGGAGCAACTGATTGAGAACGTGTAACGTCCAATTCAGTTCCGGACAAGAAGTTGTCCCAGGAAGACAAATAGTCTAGATTATAAATGTGGCATGCAATTACCATTATCCACTGCAGATGGAAGGGCAAACGCATCTCGGGGCTTTGGAGACAAAAACTTTTGTGGCACTACGTTCTCCTTTTCATCATCAATAGCTTGATTTCTAAGCGGACTATCATGAGCTATATAATGTAAAATTTAGATATCTACCTTTTTTAGAAAGGTGTGCGCTAACAATTGGTGACGGAGTCCTTGGAAAATCCTCTTGAATTAACTCTACCAAGGACTTTTTCTTAAATTCTCCATCTTCTGGATTCCAATTCGGTGCGTTCATAGCCTCTAATGCTGGTTTAGCGTTCCAATTCATCCAAGACTGGCCTGGTGAATATTTTGGAGCTGGAAGACGAGGATCAGATCTACTATTTTGCATAAAAAAGGCCGCATAACTTGGATCTTGCGTTATTTCTTCACTGTTGAAACTTTTTGCAAAATTTAATGCAGGTGAATCCACTGGAGGAGCACTCACTGGTCGGTCAGTAGCGAATAGGTCAGATTTGTTTTTCAGAAAGGGAAAGACGCTTCTTTGACCATATGGTGATTTCTTTTCGGGGAGAGGTGAATTTATCATATTTTTGTGGATAGTATTTCTGCTAGGTGAACGTACGAAGTCGTTGTCCATGAGACAGTGGGAGGTGGCTAGGTCGACCAGCTATGTAATTTATTCCTAAATTTCTTAAAATGCTAATATTTTTCTAAAAATAGATCCCAATATTCTTAGATCTTGAGCCTAAAAATATCGAGAAGCAATGATTGGTTCATTTCACGTCATGGAAAAAATACTTAATCAACTCAAAGTTACATTTATGATAGATACCTAAATGAACCTTATCTGGGCAATATTTTCAATTTTGATTTCAACAATTTATATCAGTGGGAGTGAAACAGACTCTTTATCACAAAGAATGGACCTCTTCAAGAATCCACCAGCTAATGAAGGCTTAAACGCAATTGCTAGACAATACTTTAAGCGTGCCTTGAATGAAGCTAATATGCGTTTTAATAAGACTAAAAAGTGCCATGCAAAAGATATAGATGATGCATTCAGGCATGAGGTACGCAATAAAAAGATTGCAGGTGTTATTGATACCATTGAGTCCTTAATGGAAGTAGAAATAAAATCTGGAAATTATACGACGGATACTGGTCAAAAGAAATCATTCGAATTCCGTGTAGCTCCAAAAAATCATATTTACAGCAATTTCAGTTCCCTGGCATATCCAATTTTAAATACTCCGTCGACATTTGGTACAATCTTTTACTTCCATACTACAGACAACGTTAAAACAATCATTGGTGCTGACAAAATAGGACACTTTTTTGAGACATCAATCGACTTTTTCGAGAAAGGAAAAGAAAAATTTAATAAGCTGATTAGGACGAATATGACAGCTCCAGCAGCTCTCTTTTTTGCTGTTAAAATGGTTGTGGAGGAATCTGAGAAAACAGAAGATGGCTTATTTGGGATAGGAACGGGATTGGGTAAATACATGAGAATTGGATCTGGAGTAAAATCCTACGCTGACCTTGCTTGCAATTATAAGGGTGCTGTTTTTTGGACTGAACTTACTTCAGAACACTCTTTTGGTGAAATTGATAGAAAAAACAAAAAACCTTACTACGAATGCGATGACGACAATGGATGGAAGCAGATCAGAGAGTTTAACTTTGAAGATTACATCAATGCTGGCTGGGATGAAGGAATAAATCCTAATACATATAAATTACCCGAATCTCTTGAAGAAATTAAGAAAATAGTGAAGAGCCTCTATCTTGAGGGCAAAACGGAGTCCCCGCATTTCCCGTTAAACAAACAAGCTTGCGTTGATGCCATGAAGTATTATCCAAAAGTTTTTGTCGAAAAAATATTTAGCCCGCTGTGTTTCGATTAGAGTGCAATAAAGATTGATTACTATCAGGTAGTTCAACATATTTTTATTCTTCTCTTTGAACATTCTCAATTGTTAAATCAGCATGTGATTGACCTTTTTTCTTCCGATATATTTTTGAAGGAACATACTTTTCGCTAGTACCTTCTATCTCAACGGCGAAAATGTCATTTCCATATTTTTCATGAAAAGACCTCTTCGCATCTTCAACGCTTCCAATATCTCGTCGGCCTGCTGGTATATCAGATGGATCTGGCTGATAATCACGCTGATAAAGAAGGTTTGGTCCAACCCTTAAATTTCTCTGCAGGGATTTTTGATCATATGGGTCGCTATGAGATTCATGCTTTTGAATAGACGATTCAGATAGTTCAGATACCTCATGGATAACTTTATTGACGGTTTTTATTCCAAAAACATCCTGGGGAGTTTGATGAAATTGTAGCGACGCAGTTTCAGGAATTATTGCTTCATCTTCAACAGGTGCATAATTTTTGACTGGAATTTCGTCATCAGGAGGTAAATTAGTTGCTGGATACGTAAAAAGTTCGCCAATAAAGCTTAAAACTACCTACAAAGATAAAAAGCTGTGTACCTGCATTCTTATAGGAATCAAATTTCCCACTGCGATGTTGTACATTTGGATCTTTGTCGTAATATTTTGATATGTGCATTCGAGGTACATTGGGGTTCTTGAGTTGAAATGTTCAACAACCTATTACCTTGTCCATATAATGCTCGTTCTTTTTAGTCATTAAATGATTAAAGGCTAAAAGTCAATTTTTAAGCTTTAGATATTGCTAAAGTTCAAAATATCGTTTTGATTTATACATAGTAGTACCCTGAAACAAAANACTTACTCTATGTACCTCTAGAACTCCTTCGCATTGCTCCTGTGACCTTTGGAAAGCCTTATGGTGCTCGGTCTTAAAAATTTTTAACAAGTTCGACGTTACACGCGGGTTGTATTTGAATTTATCCTTGCATAATGTAAAATGCGTTGTGTCGACCTCATTCTCAGAAATGGTAATTGATACTACAAGCACTCACTATACAGTTTTTTTCGAGCGCAAACACCTTTTTCTTCAATTGCAACATCAACTTTTGCATGACAAACTTCACTGTGAGTCTCATCAGCACTCTTCACGGTTTTCAAACACATGTATCAACAGTATCAGTGGCTTGTAAGTATTTGCAAACTATTTGCAAATATTTGCAAATATCGAGCAAGTCAAATAGTTAAGCCAACTATTTGACTTGTATTTGATGGAACTATTTGTATTTGATTTGATTTGATTTGATAGGAGCCNGCATGGTCAGCATCACGTAGCACACAAGGACCGGAATGTAAGAGTTTAAGGGACAGGGTTTTTGCTTTTTCAATCACTTCTGCCGATTCGCTTCCTGGCTGGCACCACAACCACTCAATGCCTTTTTCACGAGCAATCTGGAGATATGTGATCGACACTGCAGGAGGAGTGATAAAGTGAATAGCAAGTTTACGCATTTCATTTTCTGATACTGGAATCTCGTTGATACTTCTATAACATTTCTCACCCAAAACTTCGTTTTCTTTGGGGTGAATAACAAAAACTGGTTTTCTCTGATTTTTGTACCATTGTAATACTTTATGACCGTATTTAGAGGGATCTTTTGAAGCTCCTATTATGATAAAAGCAATCTTATCATTAAAAAAGTGCTGTATTTTCGTGTTAATGTTCATGGCAAACAATTATGAAATTTTTTGAATTTCATGACCGACAAAGATCCAAATTCAAGTTGTGAACTACGACCAAATGATGCGGACATAAAGGAAATTAGTAATGTATCGATTTCATGCTACTCTCCGAACAATATGGCGAAAATTGGTGCACTGGATTATTTGAAGCAAGCCATAAAGTGTTATAGTAATGAAAATCAATTAATTCGTTATATAAAGATCCTATTGGGATAATAAGATATTACTACCAATTCGGATACGTGGACAAAGAATACTGCGACCTTAACTTCAAAAAGTTCTATCAGTCTGTAAATCAACAATCAGTATTAATATAGAATTCATCTAAATAGGGAGAGCCAAAATTTGTGATGGAGTCACTGTATCACGAGAATCCAACTTCAGTAGGGTGTGTCTGGGATCTAAGGGACGATTTACCAGCGATGTATCGAATGCGAGATATTTATGCTAAATACGGGGCTCAAGTTATGGAAGATTTGAAAAAAGAAGCTAAAGGTGAAATAATAAAATAAGAAAATGCGAGTTTATTGTAGAGAAATGCAACATACATGAAACATGACTTTTTAAATGCTCATTTCTGCATTTGCGAGTGATGCAAATTTCTTTTTCTTTAAATAATACACTGATACACCACCCATCATGGCAGCCACTCCGACTCCCCCAATAAAGAAAGGAAGCAAATGAATATTATTTTTGGGTGGCTCAACATTGTCAATAATGAGTTTGTTTTTGCATATATGACAAATATACAAGGTTTCTTTCTGATTCGTCTCATCTTTGGGCTGATATTTCGGACTTTTTTCATCATCTTTCTTGTTAATAGTGGGCTTATTTTTTGGTTTTAGGCTATTATTGTCTTTCCCCTCACCTTGAATAACATCAGCATTAGTTCCAGTATTATCGGTTCCAGTGTTTTGAACGGGAGGTGTATTTACAGCCAGTTCATCATCTCTAGCAGGAGGTGGTGTTGCACTACTTTCTTCTGCGTTTCCAGAATTCTGTTCCAGAGTAGGCGGTTTTGCATCAGGTCCCGATTCATCGCCATTTACGTTTTGAGTAGAATGTGTATTTTCATTTGTAGGTACTTGTTCATCTTCTACCGCGTTCACGCTTGGCGGTGTTTGTGTATTTTCATTTGTAGATGTTACTTGTTCATCTTCTACGGCGTTCACACTTGGCTGTGTTTGAAGTTGTTCATCTACTTTTTCACCCTCTATAGCCTTTAAAATTTTCTTTTGGTCTTTATTTGCAACTTTCATTGCCAATTCAATCAACATCTTCTTTTCATTGGCTCCAATGGTAGGCTTATTTGACATGAGCGTTCCTTGCAATAAATTTATAACAGAAGGAACAGAATCTACGTTAATGAACTGCTCAGCTTCATTGATTATTTGCTCANAATGGTAGGTTTATTTGACATGAGCGTTCCTTGCAATAAATTGATAACAGAAGGAACAGAATCTACATTAATGAACTGCTCAGCTTCATTGATTATTTGCTCCGTGAGACTTTTTGATGTTGCTAATCTTTGCCTAATAAATGTATTGAATATATTTTTTGACATATTGGATACCCTTTGCTGGAAAGCTTCCTTGTCTTCATATAGATTTTCAAGCACTCTAATGAGTCCTTCTCTTAAAGCCTTTGGTACTTTGTGGTTTATAGTTGACAAATAGGTGTCTGGGTCTCCAAAATCAGATAAAGCAATCGATTTTTCACATTTTGCTGTTATTTCAGTCCATAATTCTTCAGTGATATCTAAAGGATGAGGAATGATTTGACCGTCAACGGGATTAGGAATTTCTATGTTGTTAGAAGCTAAGCATTCTTTGAGGGGTTGTATTTCTGCAAGAGTTAAAGTCGCAAAAAATATGAGAAGCAAGTACGTTTTCATCGTGGCTTAGATCGTGTATTAAAATAGATTGAATGTAAATACTTACGGTTAAAATGGAAATATATTAAATTACGAAAGTAACTTTATTTCTGATATTAATTCTTGAATCTTAGAAGTAGTGCTTATCCTAGACAAGTTTATGTCATTTAAAACTGTGCGGTCAACCATCCTTCTATCGATAAGAGTGCCCAAAGATTGCAGACAATTTACAAATAAATCTTCGTTCACTTGAAAAGTATTGATTATAAATTTAAGAATATCTAGTAGCATTGGAGCGTGAATAACAGAGCCATTGATGGAATAACTTTTATAACATCATGTGAAAAATCTTACTTTAAAAGTGTAAAGGATATAGCTTGATTTAAATTATTGTTTGACGTTGATTGGGAAAAGCAAATTATCTTTTTGGCATGAGGAAGGAAATTGGTCCATAAGTCACCTTTAAAGGAATTAACAATTAGCCTTAAAGACAGCATTCTGTTTATGTCAGAACTGTTTGCAATGTCAAAAACATCTTCATATATTTCAGTGGGGATATTTGCATTGTAGTATGCCAATAATCGGAGTAAATCAATTATTGGAAATATTTTTGAAGGATCTAAAGCGAGAAACTTATAAATTAATTCGAATTGATTAAATTCTGATGCATTTTTCTTTTCAATCATTTCGTAAATTTCAGAAAGTTGATTTTCTTCGTTTGTCGTTAAATGAAGGAATTCAGAATTGAATTGTTGAATTTTCTTTTTGATTCCATCTAAATTTGCAGATTCAAAAAAGTTTAATTGTTTTGACGCTGAAAATTGTTTCTTAACTGTTGTAGTTGAATTGTATGAATTTGGTGGTCCAGGAATGTACCTTGATCCTCCAGTGAGGGGATCGTTTGAGTAATTTTGGGAATCAAAGGAAATTCCATTTGTATTTTTTATTATGAAATCAGCAACTTGGTCTAGATACGATTGACTCAAATCATTGTCTTCAATAAACTTTTGCGCAGCCATGTAGGGATTTTCGTTTGCATTGAATGGAAGTTTTAAAACAACACCATCAGCAATATCAACGTCAAAAACATAATCGTATTCCTTTCCATTGAAGAGTTGTTTTCTGTTTGAGCCAACGGCGTCCACAACGTCTCCAACTTTAATCCAATCATTTCCATCCCATTGATAGGCTTCAACGTTGTTTCCGTTTTTGATCATTTTAACTTGGCCAATTTTATTTCCTCCTTCTGCTAATCCTTCTTTTCCTTGAAGTTTTTCTTTATTCACATCACCAATCATGTTGGATGGCAATTGGGTGTTTGAAACCTTTTCATCAAATCCTTTTATTAATTCTTCATCGCCAATTCTTTCAATAGACTTTGTAAATACCCTGGCAATACAATCACTTCCACCAACGATGAAATCTCCATTTTCCAATGGATAAACACACCAAATAGATAATGCTGGATATGCAATTGATTGAACACATTCGTAATCTTTATGTAATCATATAAAGAAAGTTACCAGACCAAATCTTTATACTTCTATCTTCACCTACAGACACCAATTCACCTCCTTCACAAACAGCAATCGAGTAAATAAAAGAATTATGGCCTGATAATTCTCTCAAAACTTCTCCACTTGAAATATCCCAAACTAATATCAATCCATCATTTCCACATGAAATCAAATTCCCATTATGATCAATAGCCAATCCTCTAACACAGTCCTTATGGCCTGTCATTGTTCTTACACAGTTCCCATCTCTCCAAATCTTTATAGTTTTATCAGCAGACGCTATAATCTTTGAAACTTGTATTTACCAGTAATGATATCACTCTTGTAGAATTTAACGGCCCACACAGCTTGTTCATGACCTTTCAATGTCGCTACACATACAAAATCTTTCCATACTTTGGCTGTTCTACAATATAAATTGCTATTGTTCCTTACTTATCCCACGATCCAGTCACAATTAATCCGTTAATTGAAACATCAATAGAACAAACATTACTCTCATGTCCAACCAGAGTTATTATAGGCTCTTCTTCCATCCCTTCCACAGAATAACCGTATACTATTTTATCACTTCCACCACTTAAAATTAAGTCTATCACAAAGATAAATAAATTATACCACCGAAATCGGCATGATTTACAACCGCTAAGCTATTTACATAATTTGAATGTCCTTTAAAGCATTTATATGGCTGCTTGTTTCTTATGTCCCATGAAATAACCGACTTATCTCTTGAAGCTGTTAATATAACGTCTTTGACTGCTGATATTGCTTTAATCTATAACAGCTATTTTAGTCATATTACATCCTGCGAATGTCCATGGAGTTCACAACTGAGTTTGTAGTTTTGCATTAATCCTGAACAATGTGGCTGATAAGCAGTGATGAGTGAAATAATGACAGAGGACAGAGACAGAATAAAGAGTCATAAATTATGGCCTTAAATAATATTTATTTTTTATCATTAATGAATGCATCCACATCAAAGTATTCATAACATTGATCCATCTCAGTCTCATTCTCAGAATCTTCATTTTCATCATCCGATATAGTTTTTATATATCTTTTTCCAAATCGCTTTCTAATTCGACCATTCAATTTATTCTTATCCATTCGATTCATGTTGTGACTTTTTCTGCCACTTTCATATTCATTATTGTCGAAATTCATCACACCTTTTCCTCTCAAAACAATTGGGTAGAATACACCCTGTTCGGCTGGTATGCTACTGTTTTCCAACTTGATTAGAACGCTAACCCTCTTTTCATCGNAACTGAGTTTGTAGTTTTGCATTAAACCTGAACAATGTGGCTGATAAGCAATGATGAGTGAAATAATGACAGAGGACAGAGACAAAATGAAATTATTAAATTAAGGCCTTAAATAATATTTATTTTTTATCATTAATGAATGCATCCACATCAAAGTATTCATAACATTGATCCATCTCAGTCTCATTCTCAGAATCTTCATTTTCATCATCCGATATAGTTTTTATATATCTTTTTCCAAATCGCTTTCTAATTCGACCATTCAATTTATTCTTATCCATTCGATTCATGTTGTGACTTTTTCTGCCACTTTCATATTCATTATTGTCGAAATTCATCACACCTTTTCCTCTCAAAACAATTGGGTAGAATACACCCTGTTCGGCTGGTATGCTACTGTTTTCCAACTTGATTAGAACGTTGACCCTACTTTCATCAATTTCATAAAACATCACATTGTTGCGAATGAAATGTTCCTTTATTTTAGATTGATCTTCATCATTCGTGATCTCGTTATTACTGGGTGCCTTTGAATTTCGGTCGTCTCCATGAAGAAACCTATGGTTAATATCGGGATCCCAGTCAAACAAAATGATCAGCAATTCATGCAATTGTCCAAAAGTAAATGTATCAGGTACAAGAATAGTCCTCCATGGGGATGTATTTATCTTGCATTTGGTTATTTTGCATTTCAGCATCATTACATCGGAGAAGCTTTTGATGTGAAACCTGTTTATATTTGGTTTCTTTCGATGTTTCTTCACTGATTGCTTAGACTTCTTCCCATTTTGTTCGTCGGAGTCGATCTTTGGATAAGCATTATCGATGGAGGAATGGAAACAGCTCAGATAATTGATGGCTCGCTGATAATCGCACACAAGACTTTGTGAAGCCGTGCATTTGAATGGATTTGTACAATGCTGAAGATCAACCATCATTAGATCAGATTATGAAATCACGTGAGAAATTGCGAATTATCGATTTTTTTTTAATTAGTAAAAAAGACGACAANTTTTGCGCTTTCACCGCAAAGGCCGGGGTTCGATTCCCCGATGCGGAAATTATCATTTTTTTGACTTTATTTATTGTTTTTTAAACCTCAATAAAATGTTTAAAATGAAATCAAGCATAAAATATTTATCCCTTACCGCAAAGGAATGAACACGAGGAATTCGATTTCAGCTTTTTACATAAAGCCTGAAATTTCTGTAAGTAATCGTTGAGTTGCTGGACTAAATTGATATTTTAACTTTCCAAAATAGGAATTCATGGACAAATTTTTAACCCTCGAAAGCCTCAATAATGGTTTTAAAATGTTCATGAGAAACAATTTTGTTATATTTAATTCATATAAAATCATTAAGGAAAATAGTGAGCACGTAAAGGGAGTTTTCTATTTTTCACATAAAACTAAGCAAAAGGTAAGTCCTATGTGTTTACGACTAAAGAAACATGAAATTTTATGGAAAAGCATTATTGAAAAATATCCGTCGTTTCCAATTGCAGACCAAACCGTCTTAAAATATTTGCAGGGAGAACATTCTAATGCGGAGCTGTTATTTGCTTTGAGTGAAACAAGAAATGTAACATTAAGCGAAAATGAATACTTTGATTCCATAAAAAGCTTCGGAAAACGATTGGTTTTATTTAAAGGAATAAATCTCCAAGAAAAAGATCCTAGTAATTTGTATATACTTTGCGATAATTATTAGGAGATCTTGGGTCACTTTGTAGAACTTCTGTAGCGCTTGGTTTCGATGGAATTATCTGGCAACTTCCATTTTCCATAAATTTTCTTGACTCTGAAACATTAACAGACTTTGTGTTCCCCTTAAACTTCCGTTGCATTAAGGGATCCTCTGGAGCTTTAATGCGAATCCCTTTATTGCTAATTGGGAATGATGTCAATATAGAACACAGCCTGCGTATGAAAGGATGGAAGGTCTTAGAATCAAGAAATCCATTTACATGTATTCCTGAAAAAGGCAGGCATAAAACTGTGGTGTCAATTGGAGAATACGGAGACAAAAGCGAGGAAATACTTTTTAATATCCATCAAACAGGCTTTTTAAACAAGGTTTCAATGAATATTTAATGCGTTAAAGTTAATTGCCCCAAAATGTATATCACTTTAGTAAACAATTTATTTGGAGACTCGATGTTTTATTGCATTCATGGCTTCAGAAAAAAGCCTTCTTTAAATTTTTTTTATCAAATTACAATTCGCCTTCATGTCTAAATTGATCTCTATATGGCCTCAAACTTGGCTCCCCGAAATCCCGTTTAACAACTTCAGATATCATATTTTTTTCCTTGTTTTCAATGCTTTTTAAAAATTCTTGGGTTTGAAAAGAACAGAACATAGTGTCGGCACCTTTTTGTTTCTAATGTTAAGTTTCTTGATGGTCCAACCTTTTGTAGTATGTTTTGTATATCATTATTTAATAACTTGTTCCAATCGTTTTGGGGTAACATACTCCTTAGAATGACTCTTTCATGGTCATAGTGGAATTTGGATGAGTTTGATACTTCGTGTTGCACACTTTGGTCCACTTCACGTACCCGAATTTCAGGATAGTGTAGCCATATGGGATGATTAGATGGAACATGCGAATATATTTTTTCCTTCATCGATTTGAGAATGGAATGTATCGCCTTGGTTACTTTTGAACACCCAGTCTAAAATTTGGAATTTACTAAATGAGCAAATCTTTTGATTCAAATTCGTTGAATGGGTCAAATAAGAGAGAGCAAGATTTCCATAGTTTATTTAAGGAAGTACCTGAAACTGAAGCATTAATTGAAGGTATTTTGAGGTCAGTATTAATACAGACTATGTATGTGCTTATCAAAAGGACATATTAATCCAGGGTCGACTTTATATAACGGAACATCATTTATGTTTTTACGCCAACATTATCGGCTGGATCACTCAAGTACATAACATTGTTTCAAATGTCTGTTCATAGTAGACTTTCGTGAAATAATAGCAGTTCATAAAAGAAACACTGCATTTGTCATACCAAACGCAATATTTATTTCTACCCTTCATACAAAATATTTCTTGGGATCATTTTTGAACCGTGATATGGCGTATGAGCAAATAGTTTTTCGGTGGAAGAATGTCATTCATCCCACTGTAAAATATGGAACGTGCTTCAAATAGGAAACCGAAGTAATTACACCCCCTAATGAAAATGGGGATACTTTGTTTAGCGATGATGAGGATGTCACGATATCTCCCTTAAGAAAAGTGGAGGACACTATAGCGTAAACTAATTATAACTACAATGAAAAGTAAAGACACGGGGAACTTTTTATTAAACGAAAACTTTATACTCTTATTTAAAGAATCCTATCCTCAAAAAATATTTACGATAAAGAACGGGTTATTTGGGAGGGATAGCACAAAGTTCAAAAAAATACTGGAAAGCTCTCATATTTCAGGTATTTCAATACCAACACTTATGATTTAAAGTTCTTAAATTTAGCAATTGGTGGAAAAATCAGAATGGTTTTTTGACCCGGACTTGGGTGTATAAAATAGATGACCCGCATTCTTTTATTAGACTCTCTCTTTATGAAGAACAAAGGCATAAGGTAAGGCTTAAAGATAAGTATGGGAATTATCATTAATTGTATAGCGTGATAATTGAAAGTTTTATTAGAATTTTCAATGAAAAAGAGGATAGAGTTACAAGTTATGGGATAAATCTAATGTATGATTTACAAGCAAATGAAGAAGGGTGTTCTGTGTCAATATACCTGGACCAGACACAACAATTGATCATCGAGAGTAAACCCACATTTTGATTACAAAAGAGCATCTAATGTCGCAAATATTACTATTTTATCAAAGATATTACTTCAAAAACGTTGATTTATCATGTAAAGACCCTGACGCGGATTTTAGCCTTAATCAGTTGCCTGTTTCTGTTTCAACAAGAAATTCAAGACGTCAAGACTACATCTCATGTATTTTTTTGGTGTTTTCCCTTATTTTTCTTTTTGTGTCATTATATTTACTTCGCAATTACAATACACCCATAAACATTAAGTAAGACATTTAGCAATTAATTAACGAAGCAGCATTATAGACAAAGAAATATTGAAATTCTTACATGAAAAGGAAGAATCACTAAAATATGATGCACAGAGATATCAAACATTGGTAAAATCAATTCATGACCAAATCAACGCATTTAAGCAACAATTAAACACCATATAGATTGTAATAAATTGCTTTATTTTGTATCTGAAATATCTGAAAGAATCTCTAAAAACTCTTGTGGCCTCTCTGCGTGTACCCAATGACCAGTATTTAAAGCAATTAATGACATCTCTGCATTTGGGAAATACTTTTCAAATGAATGAAGATTTTTAACATAATGTGATTTTCTTCCAGCAACTACTGTTATCCTACCACTATAATCCAATGACCCGGGCTCATATCCAAATAGCACTGGGAGTTCTTTTTTCAGCACAGGCACATTACATCGGAATTTCCAAGTGCCATCACCAAACTGAATGGCGTTTGTCATCAGGAATTGCCTGATTTCCAAATTATCTATGTACTTTGCTATATGGTCTTCAACCAAACTCCTTTTTTTATAATTTGCATTTTCACATTCAGCCATAATATCCAGGTAGTCATCAAAAGGTAGAGAAGCATTTTTATACGATACTGGCTCAATGTCAACAACTACTAGATGGTTAACATCTTGAGGATTGTCTGTAGCATATCGCATTACAACTTTTCCTCCAAGAGAATGGCCCACTAAATTGAAGGGCGTTTTCAACTCCATTTGATCCACGGTGTTCTTAATATCTTGAGACATTAAACTATAATCCATGTGTTCAGAATGTGGTGATTCTCCGTGATTTCTTAAATCAAGAGCATAAACAGTCACGTTGCTCTGTCTAGCTAATGCCAGGCACAATGACCTCCAGTTTTGTTTTGAGCCAAAGAGGCCATGAACAAATACAAAGGGAATCTTGGATGTCTCTTTAGGCGATGGAAACTTTGATATTGATAATTTCAAAGGACTTGAGCATGAATATTTTCTGATAAAGGTTGATAAACTCCACATTTGATTACAAACTCTTAAATTTCGGTATTTTACAATGAAAGGCTATAGCATGGAAGCTGTGGCCGCATTGCTTTCCTATTGTATGTCTTCGATAATGATGACTTTAACTAACAAATATGTGTTGTCCGTTCATAAATTTAACCTGAACTTTTTTCTTCTGGGCTGCCAGGTAAAATGAAACAATTTAGGTGATAGAGCTTAATTTGTGTTTGCTTGCTGCTGTTTTGCCGATCGATAGGATGGGTGAAATTTAGGCAAGTGGAAAGGCGGAATTTGATTCAATGGTATCCCGTTTCATTAATGCTTGTTTTAATGATATACACTGGGAGTAAAAGGTAAAACGATTTTTACAAGGTAATTAGTATACAGTACTTGAAAATATCAATGTTTACTATTTTTAAAAATTTGACTATAATTTTGGTGGCTATTGGGGAACAGAGAATGTTTGGTAGATCAATTACAAAGTTGATGGCATTTTCGTTTTCACTAATGGTATTGATATTAAAACCAATTTATAGGTATTAAGTTCAATTATTGGTGGATACAATGACATTTCATTCAATGCAAGAGGATTTGCATGGATGATGCTAAATTGTTTAACATCTGCTGGTTACGTTCTATATATGAAAAAGAAGATAAAAAATGTAGATTTCAGAGATTTTGATACAGTGTATTACAACAATTTAATATCTACACCGATTTTTATGTTCTTATCTCTGATGACTGAAAATTGGAATGAGTTTATGCAAGACTAGTAAAGGTTATAAATTGTTTTTACAGTTTTGGTGATGGAGAATATGTAGAAATGAAAGATAAATTAGCGGCGGGGATAATTCTGAGTAGCATTTCTGCATATGCAATCAGTAGCGATCATTGTATTTAAACAAAGGTTATTCTACTGCATGGGCATTGCGAGTTACTGCATCGACCACTTACTCGATGGTTGGAGCCTTGAATAAGTTGCCTGTTGCGATATCAGGCATGCTATTTATGAAGAGTGAAAAAGAAGTTAATAATGGCGGTGTATTTTCTATTTTACTAGGTAAATTTACTTGTAGTTGAAAATTAGCATTTCTATCTGGATTGTTGTATAGTTATTCGCAAATTACCCTTCAAACGCCTAAATCAATACCCCTTGCAAATGAAAAAAGATAAATTTCAATTAATTTAATAATTTTAACAAATTTAGTGCATTTATTTCTTAACTGGTGATTTTTTCGCATTTCCTTTATCCTTTTTTGCACTTTGTGGTTTTTCTTCATTAACATTCATGGCGGCTTGTTGTTGCAAAACTTTGATTACATTTTGTCTATATTCTTCTCTTCTAGCGTTGTCTTCATTTTTTAAAACTTTCCAATTTTCAAATGTTTTGTTTATTCGTTCAGTGTGCATAGCAGACCAGTTTAGTCTTGATTGAAATTCATCTCTTCTTGACTGGGATAGATTATCTTGAAACAATTTAAAATTCTCTTTGCTTTTTTCAATAATTTCCGTTATTGAGTCTGATTTCTCTGAATACCATTGATTCTTAATAAGTGAGAGGTTATCAATAGCATATGGAGCGGAGAGTGTCTTCCAAAGCTGGTGTCTTCTTTTAAGTGGCATAAATTCCAAAGGTTCTTTTTCAATTATAGTTCTTATTGAAGCCAAGTTGAAATTTGAGTGAGATGTTTCTTCGTTTACTAATAATTGGCGTGAGTCTTGTTTGTTCAATGGATGTTTTGAAAGTGATTTCAAATAACTTTCTCTTGCCTCTTTTGCTTTCAAAGCTCTTCCTGGCTGTGCGGATTCCCAAGAAGATTTCAATTGTTTGTATTTATCTTCAGTTTCAGTATCTTTTGTCATTGAAATTGAAATATTTTCTGGATAGAATATCTTTATTTTTAAACAGGGTAGGTCGCTTGATTGCTCGTTTGAACTTTGTGATTCATTTCCCGTTGGTTTATCTTTCGCTTTCTTTTTTGGGTCAGCTGAAAGACCAGAAGTATTTTTCTTCTTGTTTACTAAAGAAATAAAATCTGGGGCTTGATAAGAAGAATTGAATGGAATCAAGACGTGATGAATCATATCATTTTCATTTCCAGTTAATAAAAGAGAGATTTTAGACCTTGAATCATCATTTAGATTATCTTGCTCATTCCATAAAGTTATTAAAGGTATATAAATAAAACCCCTGCCTGAAAAGGATTTTAGAATATTTCCATTTTTGATTAAAGACAATTTCATTTCCACTTGTTGAGAAAATCCAACAAATATGGATGCTTGACAATCACAAATTTCTTTTAATTTTAAAAACTGTTTTGTGATTGTGTGATGTTTGTTTGGAATGTAAATTTCATCCAATTCTATTGTGTTAAAATTAGCTTGAAATTGAAAAGTTGAAATTTGATCAACTGGAATTATTTGATTGTCTGAAATTAAAATAAATCGATACTTTGATTGTGTAGAATTTAAAGTTGTTCTGCAAAAAGCACTTAAAAGATATCCATTCTATATATAACCATTTCTCAATAGCATTACTTTATTTGATTCAAGGATGAAACTTTTATTTAAACAATCTGAAAATATAATCTCTTGATTATCTAAATTTATAACAGAGATTGACGAATAATGTCTCAAAAATGGATTTGAAAGTAACAGTTGGCCATAAAATGTTGCATCTTTACTCAAATTAATTTTATGTCTTTATTTTAAATAAGAATCCCAAGTTACCTGAAAAAATAGAAAAAGGAATTTGATGGCTGAGCAGGAAAACTATTTATAGAATCAATTACAAACCCTTGTTGTTTTTGTTTAAGAAAGTTTGGAAATTCATCAATTATAAAATTATCTTTAGACCAAACATTTATAAAATAGCCACAAGGTATATCAATCTTTAAGATTATGGGGATTCCATTCCTTTTATTCAACTGGCAAATCTAGTTTACGGAATAGAAACATTAAATCCATTGAAACAAATTGGAATTGTTTGAATTCTTTTTTGGTTATTTCTCTTCCAATCAAACTCCTCTAAAATACAACTAGCTGGATATTTCAATCTTCCACAGGAAGTAACTTGAATCAAAATATTAATTGGGTTCTCCGAATCTATTCTAACATTACATTTTTCAGTTTACAAATAACAAAAGGAATTGGAAAGTTTGCATTAATATCTTCAACACTTTCAATAAATTTCAGACTTTTTTCATTAGGGTAATTTCTGATTAAATTGAATCCCATCAAATTTCTTAATGTCTATTTAAATCTCGCATTACTTGAAAATCTTTATTGCATTGTCAACACTCAACCAAATCTCACTTCCAATCTTCTCATTTCCGGTTAAATCATTAAAATTATCATAAAAGCCAGATATCTTGTCTAAAATATTCAAATTGCCTCCAACACAGAATGGTTTAATTTTAATTTCTTTCTTTAAAGTTGGGTCATCTTCAATAAACCTCACATCAGTTATTCTAGCCATAATAGTCTCTTGATTCGTCTTTTCAATATTTATAAAAGATTTACTTCATCATTATCACAACTTAAAACATAAATCATATCTGTCGTTTTCACATTCTTCTCTACGCCTTTAGAATCCCTCGATGCAGCAGATGTGGCTTTGCTTGTTGCCTTTTGACTTTGAAAAGCAATTTCATCAAAATTATTCTTTAAAGTCCATTTCAAACTTTGTGGAACATATCCATGAATCAGTTGCGAAACATCAACATCACTTTGATTTCCGCTATTTATAACTCCTTAATTTTCATACTCTGCGAACACAACCTTGCAAATGGCTTTACACAAAATCAATGTCCAATACTCATTGGCATTCGCACTTACGGGTAGCAATAATTTATTCTCTTGATTAAACGGCATCTTATCATCAACTGTCACCTTCCTCCAGCATCCATGATCATAAAGCTTTATTATATACTTCCCGCTCGCATTATACATTGGTAACCCATCTTTTCCTTTTGGATATATTGCATCCCAAGGAGCTGGATCATCCATATTCAATACACCAGATTTACGAGATTTGTACAAATCAACAGCCAAACTCAATTTGGCCATCAAAGTTCTCATAAAATTAGACACTATTAGATGCGAATTAACTTGGAAAAATTTACAAATAGATTGACCAGATATTTTCTTTTCTTCTTCATTTCTAATCACCTCCAAACAAGTCGTAAATGAATCGCCATCCGTAGATGCAGATAAAGTAGCTGCTGTTACAATGCAACTATTGCTCTCATTAACACTCACAGGAAATAATTCGTTAATCCTTTTATATCCACTTATCTGGCTTTTTAAATTCGCAGGTAACTCTGTAAACGGTTCTGGCTCTTCGTATGCATGCTTAGTTATCCATTTTTCGCCTTGCACGTCAGCGTCAGACCATTCAGGCATTAAATATGCATTATAATCTATCAATGATTCTATGGTCGCTTCATATGAATTTAAAAGGCCAGGAAATATTGCAGAGTTTTCATTCGACTGATTGTTTGTAGCTGATGAAGTTAAACGTCTTTTGCCACTAGTTACTTTTTGTGAATTTGCTCTCGCTGATTGTGTTGGTGTAATGCTTTGTTTTTTAGACGACATGGAAATCAAAACATGTTTCAAAATTTCATTTTTGTCTCATAAAGAATTGTCGTGAATTTTTTGATGTTGGTGCATATTTAAAGTAATTTCCACCATTTTAGCAGTCAGTACTACCACAATAATACAATTGAGGCAGATGGATAGAAATTGGATGCAATTTTTGTTGGTTCCGTTAATTTATTTATACTTCCATTCAAACTATAAAGTCCATGACTCCATGCCATGGGATTTGACCGATACATTTCAAATTACTCAATTTTAAGAAATGTAAACAAACAATGGAAGATCCTACACCAGTAGCGACACAAGACGAACAAGTTGTTAATAATCAAATCAACGAACCAGCTTCCGATGTAGCTGCCCCTGTAACTGAAATCCAAAATGTGGACGCCAATGAAACTAATGAAAACCAACCAGAAACGTATAAAACTGCATCTAGACAAGGCTCACTTCACAAATTAAAAAGCGGTTCTCTTAAAAACATAATGGGTTCAACAAAAAGTATATCTAATGAACCGTCAATTATTTCTCAGACCAAAATTGGTGGATTGGTTTCATCGCAACAACAAATTAGCCAACCACATAATGTGGATCCTAAATTTGCGAACGCTAAAGCTTTTTTACAAAAAACTTCCAATTCTACAGGCCTAAATTTGTACGACCATTTGGCAGCATGTATATCATCCATTTTGGAACAGAGACCGGAAAATAGTGTGGGTATGACTACAAAAATACATTAAAAGATACATTTGAGCTGTTGTCCAGGGATGTCAAGACTAAAAAGTCTGCCGTTGAAAAGGATGCTAAGCCGTTGGGAATCTTTGATGTGGTGCCATCCAGTGATGTCATAGAGAATTGTAAAAAGAATATAACGTTGCTTCAGGTATGAGTGTCTTGATTCATTTTTTAGTCTTCTCTAGAAAATGGTGAAAGCGGCATAGAGACTGAAATGCCTGACATGCTTGAGATTGCAAGATTATTTGAATGGGCGGGGGTAGAAAAGTATATATAATAAGATAGGTCTCGTTTGGCCAAGAAGAAACATTTAAGTTGATCCTCTCTTTGAAACAATTGGCGCAAGAGAAGCAATTGAAAAGTGTAAGGCTATTTGGGAAGATATTTGGCTTGAAATCTAATTATTATGTCATTGAATCTGAACTTGGCCCTGATTCTCCTGCCCTTGAAACAACAGAAGAACAGCCTGCAGAAAACGGGCAAGATTCCTCGGCCGAATTGTCACAAGGTGTGGAGGATCCAGAATTGCTCGCTCTTTTTGATAATCTAGCAAAAGCAAAACCCCAATTAAACATCCAAAATATAAATCTCCCTGCAGAAGAATCCGTAGGAGTCAACAAATACGTTTATTGGGTTTCCAATAATGGTAAGAATTGATTCATTTGATAATTAGCTATTGGACCTTGGAATAGATTACCAGATGCCAATCCTAATTCTTATTCAAGCCGCTAGAAAGATTAAAAAGCAATTTTCTGGTGACCTGAGTAAAAAGGTGAAGATTAAACTTTAGGTTTATTTAGATCGTATCATATCCTCCATTTAAGGGCACTGAAGCTGATTATTTGAGATGTCAAATAGCCCGAATTTCAGCTGGGACAGTTATTAGTCCAGCCGGTTATTATTCCTTTGAGCAAAGCGAAGACAATGAAGAAAATGAAGGTAACTCAACAAAAATATCTAAATTTTTTAGATAATTCTTCAAGTGTCGTTGTTGTGAATGCCGAATATGAAGGGAGATCACAAGAGGAGCTATTGCAGCCAAGTTCTTGGGTTCATCACCAAAACTATATACTGCCACAGGGACGAACGTCTTGGATAAATCCTAAAACTTTAATTAAAGAATCAAAAGAAGAAGATGGAAACGAAGAGGAAAATGAGGAAGCAGAGGAAGGACAGGAACAAACAGAGGAGGAAGCCATGGAACCTGAGACTGGGCCTGCTTTGTTAACTACCATTGAGCAAGATGAAGGTATCAATATTTATTGCTTTTAATTAGACGTTGAATCAGGAGTGCCAGCCTGGACAATTAGACAAGCATCTCACAGATTACCTATGAAATTTTCTGTTGTTTATGCAAGAAGCAATCGTTGGCCTGGTGCTATAAATATTGGTTACAGAGACAAATTTGCCAATATTTATGTTGGTGACGGTTTAAAGTATGAGTCTGCTTGGTCAATACCTTCTCTACCTGAAGTTAATCAAGAATACGGCATCAAGCAAGAAAAGAATGAAGAAACTGGAGAAATAAATTTCGTATTTCCTTTGGAGATTAATGAACAAATAGACCCGACACTTGAAGAGGAAACTGCATTTGAGGAAGCGAAGAAAGCCAAAGAAGAAGAAAAAGAAGAGGCCGCAGAAGAAGCTGAAAATGAAGGGGAAGAAGAAGATTCATAAATTTTTCTTTTATAGTGTTGCATATTTGTATTTGTTTTGATTATTCAATAATTATTAATACATGTGACCTTCATTAGAAACTGCCATATTACAATTTTCAAAAATTGATGTTTGTTGTTTTGAATTTTACGAATGAAATTCTTTTGGACGCATAGCCGAGGTTACACGAACAGGATTCAGCGATTTGATATCCCATCCCTTTTTAAGGCCCTGAATTTATCAATGGACGTTAATCCTGGTGTGTACAACGGTCGATGGGGCGGATCCGGTGAAGTGATTACATCATACAATCCAGCCACTAACCAACCCATTGGTCGCGTTAAAACAGTAATCTAAACATATTCTACCATAGAGGGAACCTTGAATGATCTAAACCAAACAATCGATCAAATGATGAAGAGTAAGGTAATGTGGAGAGAAACACCCGCACCAAAAAGAGGGGAAATTGTAAGACAAATGAGAGAAGCTTTGAATGAAAAGAAAGATGAATTAGGTGCTCTAGTATCACTTGAAATGGGCAAGATTTTACC
Organism: Rozella allomycis CSF55; assembly: GCA_000442015.1. Classification (NCBI taxonomy): domain Eukaryota; kingdom Fungi; phylum Rozellomycota; genus Rozella; species Rozella allomycis. Next base: position 1,421 of record KE561132.1, on the reverse strand, counting down.
AGAAGGGATTGGGGAAGTCCAAGAATATATTGATATATGTGATTACGCGGTAGGTTTAAGCAGAATGCTTAATGGTCAAGTTATACCTTCTGAAAGTATGTTTAAAGATTGTTGTAAATATAGGACCTGGGCACTTTATGATGGAAGTATGGAATCCGGTTGGAATTCTTGGTGTTATTTCAGCTTTTAATTTTCCAGTAGCAGTTTATGGCTGGAATTCTGCAATTTCTTTGATTTGTGGAAACCCTGTCTTGTGGTAAACAATCTTCAAGTGCATTAATAAGGAAAGGGGCACCAACGACTAATTTGTGTTCTGTGGCTGTAACCAAAATACTGGCCAAGGTTTTGGAAGAAAATAATTTACCGGGAAGTCTTTGTTCTATGGTTTGTGGTGGAGCTGATGTCGGAGAAAGTATCGCAAAAGACAAAAGAGTGGACATTGTTAGTTTTACAGGAAGCACAGCAGTATAGATTTTCATAAATCTTTAATAGATTGGAAGAAAAGTTGGGACTATGGTTCAAGAAAGGTTCGGTAGACCACTTTTGGAGTTGGGAGGTAACAATGCAATAATAGGTAAAATTGAATTTCAAATTTTATGATAGTCATGGATGACGCCAATATTGATTTGGCGGTTCGGGCCATTTTGTTTGCAGCCGTAGGAACTGCTGGTCAACGTTGCACAACAACAAGAAGATTAGTAACATTTATTATTTATGAAAATAGTATCTTCATGAAAATATCTATGATGAATTCATTGTTAAATTGAAGAAAGCCTATGAGCAAGTTAAGATTGGAAACCCTCTAGAGGAAGGTGTTCTTTGTGGGCCTCTTCATTCAAATAAAGCATTAGAGGCATACAAGAAAACAATCGAAGATGTAAAGTCACAGGTAGACAGAAATCTTGTAAAAATGAAAGGGAGGAAAAGTTATATTTGGGAATGAAGTTTTAAACCTGGAGGGAGGAAATTATGTCCGACCAACAATAACGTCGGTGCCTTCAAATGCCAAAGTTCTTCAACATGAAGTTTTTGTTCCAATATTACATACTGTCAAAATAAAATCTATTGACGAAGCGATTTTGTACAACAATTCAGTTGGGCAAGGATTAAGCAGTTCAATTTTCACCCAAAATGTGAATAACGTTTTTAAATGGACGGGGTAATTTTAGTTGCTTCTATAGATAAGTCCTTCGGGTTCTGACTGTGGTATTGTTAACTGCAACATTCCAACTAATGGCGCTGAAATAGGAGGCGCTTTTGGAGGTGAAAAAGAGACAGGTGGAGGTAGAGAATCTGGTTCGGATTCATGGAAACAATACATGCGAAGACAAACTTGCACAATTAATTATTCCGGGGCTTTACCACTTGCACAAGGAATAAAGTTTGAATAGTTAGAAAAAGTATTTTACTTTTAATATTTT
>KE561130.1:20048-68741 GCA_000442015.1 Rozella allomycis CSF55 | reverse complement strand
AATTATTCTAAGGAAGGTGGGATGAGAATCCCTCTGTGAAGTGGGATGAGAATCCCTGGTACGACAGGTAATATTCGGAATTCGGTAATATTCGGAAAAACTTACGTTTTTCCTAAATTTTAAGGAACCAAAGCTAGAAACGTTAAAGAGTTGCTAAAATAAGAAGACCTGTAAATTTTATCTGACGGGGAGTTTACGACCCGGACTTCAGAAACGATTATTGGCAAGTTGAGTTAATGCCATTTTCACTTCGAATATACACTCACCTTTAGCGATTTACATCGCTGACCAGGGGGTTGTCGAGTGGTGTGTCTGTGTATGTGTGTGTGTGTGTCTGTGTGTCTGTCTGTGTGTGTGTGTATGTAACCATTTTTTGCTTCTGTTTTCTCCCAAATTTAGTCAGTGAATTCACAACCTTCAATATTCGAAGTAATATTTAATTTCAGGTCCTGTTGTTGTGAAGGTTGTTGTAAGAAATACTTGTCAATTAAATTAGAAACTAATTTAAAAGTCTGAATTAACAAGACTGGGGTCTTGTATTCAGTGATTTTATTTATATTGTTTCCTTAAGCTTCAATCGATTATCGATGATCAGGAAATCTAAGAGTTACATGCTTATGTAAGGGTATCCTTACATCACCCCCTCTTCTAGGATTTCTTTTGGATTTGTGAAAGTTATCAATGAGTGATGCAAAATTCTTTAAAGTATCAATATTTTCCCAACTTCTTTCTGATGGTGGTTGATTCTTTCCCTGAATTAGATAATGTAACCTATCATTAATAAATTTAGAATCTAAGATAGCTTCAGGTTGTAGTAAATTTTCTGTGTTAACTAAACAAAGGTTAATCTATGAATTTTTCTTTCTTTAAAAATTGTTTAGAAGGATTAAATGGTTCTAGTAAGGATACATGGAAAACATTGTGAATGCGGTACTCAGGCGGTAACTTCAACTTGTAAGTAACTTGATTAATCTGTTCTAGAATATTAAACGGTCTAATAAACTGTAAATCTAGTTTCTTACATGGTCTGGTGGATTTTAAATTGTCGNTATCCTTACACTATGATGTAAGTCCTTTGATTGTCCTTACAATCGCTGTGGTATTTGAGGGACCATATACGGTATACAAAAGAAAGCAATAAACAAAATTGATACCTCACTGGCCAAATCATTGATTGTATTATTTATTAATATTAATCAAAAACAGCAAAAATAATATAGTTACACAGTTCTTAAAGATCTCAGTGGTGTGTGGATTTTAGCCAATAGTTCCATATGTCGCATTAGTTTAGGATCTGGAACAGGTGTAGTTGTATCATTGAATGCAGTGTTCTTTATCTTCTTTGATGAAGTTTGGTAATCGCCGACTTTTTCCAAGTTTTCCTGATCAGCACTTTTCTCGTTGCATATTGCATTAGTCTTTTTGGGGGTTTCTAAATGTTTCTTTGATGTTGGTTTAATTTTTTTAGTGCCTTCTGATTGTTTAAATTCTTTCTTTCGCTTTGCTGAAAGACCAACCGTCCAAAAATCTGTTTCATCTTCTGGGGTTTCTTCCCTTTGGCCTTTTAATATTTCTTGTTTAATATCTATATTCTGTTTTTCTTTCAAATTGGCATTGTCTTCTAGAAGGTTAACATTCGCCTCTGTATCGTTGTCATAGCTCGACAATGTGCTTTCGTCATCTGAATCACTCTCACCGTTGCCATTAAAAATCATAAAACTTCCAAAAGGTCTTTCTTCTTGTCCTTTTAAAGCCCCGTTGTCTTCTATAACTTGCATTGTTTCGAGATCAATGATATCGTCGTTATCGAATTCCTTATCATACCTTTTGATTATATCTTGGAGCTTATCATAAAAATTTAATTTGGCTTCCAGCGAGGGATTAAATAGTTCATCTGGGTCTTCAAACATTTTTGCTAACCCACCCTTGTAAAAATAGATTTACTTCTTACATATTTGTCTGAACACATTTATCATATTATTGTAATCATATAATTACATAATACATATTATATTGACACAGCAACAGCTTGAGTCGACCACCACATTTAACAGTGTACTTACTACTGAATCGTCTCCAACACAATAAATGACATTTCTTCAAACGCTTGGATGGCTCAATTCAATATAAAATTTGAGCCTTGGACTTGATACGTGATAAGAAATCTCTCTAGAAAATTGCCGGAAAGATTTTTGAGATGCTCTATGTCTTTTATAAAATCGATTATCTGAATTATTTCTGAATTAATAGGGCATAGGCCTGCATTAATATTTCCCAAAAAAATGTCAAATAAAATATACGTGATTGAAGGATTAATTTATTTAGAGCGTGTCATTTCAAGTCCATCAAACCTAATATCATACTATTAAGAAGTAAGTAGGTATGTATTACCGATAAATGTAATAAAAGAAGGACAGCAAGTAGAATCCTAGCTTTACAAACGCTTCCCGCTTCCTTTCCGGTAGTCTCCTGAAAATTTCAGTTGCATCTAACATGTGTCTGCCATTAGCAATGCTTTTAAATTATTATTTTCCATTTTACCAATATATATGATATGCCAAAAGAGGAATATTCCAAAGAACTGGCACCCAATAAAAGCCTATAAACAAAATTATCGTAAGAGTTCCGTGAGCTAGTATTTCAGGAATGATATACTAGCGTATATATCATATTAGACTATTACCGGATTTAATTTGTTGCACAAGTCGATAGGGTTCATATAGTCGCACTCTAAATCGGAATACATTATAACCTATAATTTTATTTTTAAAAATCACTTACAAAAAAGATCATGGCAAAAAGTAAGACCGTAACCAAAAGCAAGGCGATAAGAAAAGTTATAACTTCACCCATTCTAAAATTTCCGACAATATGAAAATTAAAAATGTTTATTAGTTATTAAAATATTTTTCTGTGAATAATGCCGGGATCTTCATCATACCTATTTTAAAGCAAGTTTAGAGTTACTCTTCTGATGTCACCCATAACTTTTTGAAAGTACTCAAAGAGGACAAGATGGAGCCACCAATCCAACTTGAATACTTTCTTTCTGGAGGTGCAAATATTCTAACTTTAACATCTTTTCGAGGAAATTCTTTTTCAATTTCTGAAAGCAAACGCTCTGGGAATCCTACAATTATGTGAATTTTGCCCTGAGACCTTTCGTTAAGGTTGTTCCACCTGACAGGACTATATTCCCGTAAAGATCTCTTCTCAAATCCAAGTCTACTTTTTTAATGGAATCTAGGACCATTTTATTTACCGGTGGGCATTCATTGCCAATCAACTCTGGTGTAAATAAAATCTCTGGCGCCAGGTGCCTTTCAGTATTCAGTTTAATAACATTTCCGTCAGGAAGACTATAATATAGTTCTTGATTGTTGCTTGAGTCCTTTGAAGGAGAATTCGAAACATAGCAGTACTTTTCTTTGATTGTTCTGACTACTTCAAACTCTGAAGATGTAAAAAAGGGATAGCCACTTTTTCTTAATAAGTATTGCAAATGCCGAGTAACATCCCTGTTTCAATGTGACATTACTTTTACCTTCCAGCAATATCAGCACGTTGAATAGCCTGCGGAATAGTGTAACCTTCATATATAGGCACCACATGTGATACACCATCACCAATATCAACAACCACGCCCGTAGTTCTTCCTGAAGCATACCTGTTTTGATGTGTTTTAGAATGGTTACAAGCTTAGGACTGCCTGTATTGACATGTACATTGCAGGTACATTAAATGTCTCGAAAAATACTTGAGCTACTTTCTCTCTATGTTTTCGTGAATTCAAGGGCGCTTCAGTGAGTAAAATTGGATGCTAAAACAGTGACAAGTTTATCATACCTCTTCAGGAGATACCTTTAGCTCCTGGCTAAAAATGTAACTCCAAATCAATTCCATATCTGTCCAATCTTCTATCATACCATGCTCCATGGGATAATTTAATCTGCAAATTCCGAATTACACTCTGTTACTTAAGTAGTCCCCTATATTCCATCGCCTTGTTTCCAATGAAATTCTCATTGTTAGGAATATTAGATCCAGTCATAACTTGTTTATATTTTGTTCTCCCGACACTTATTTTATCTTTGGCACTTTCTTACATTGCTGGAATAACACTTTTCGGTTGATTATCGCCAGAAAAACCAGACTTTATAATACCAGAGCCCTTTTTTTCTTATCAAATTATCTTACATTGTCTATAACTATTGGTTGACTCGTTAAAGCATCAAAAATTGAGGACATGAAAATTCGGAAACAAAACCCTGTAAGATATAATTAAAATAAATGTTTTATTAAAAGTTAATGGATTAAATTTGTTCTTTGATTTTATCAAATACTTTAAGCATCTTGCGCCTTGCTCCCAGAGCAGACACTCCCATCGCTTCAAGTTGTTCATCTGTCAAGTATATCATGGATTTCCAGTTCATTTTTTCAAAAATTGGCGAATACTTGTGCAATCTTAAGGATCTAAGCCATGCAGGGACGTCTATGAAAATAAAGCAAGAGATTTTACCTTCCAAAAGATCCAAATCAATTGAATCTGGAATTTTTCCTTTTTCACGCTTATCGCATTCTTCGCTTTTTTCCTCATCTCTTAAAGAGATTTTTAAGCAACTATTTTTCATTTGTCTTTCCATTGTCTTTGTTTTACAAGAATCAGGCCTTGCAATTGGTGACGGGATGTGACGTTTGAGAATATTAGTATTGCTATTCACGCTGTATTGAGTCTCTTCGAATGATAGTGCTACTTTTAAAATCATGTAAATCTTACATTCCATCAAGGAAGTTACTGATCTATCGTAGAGGCGACTACTGAGCCGTTTTAAACTTCCAGTCCGTAAACTGTTGGTTTTTTCTTCATCTATTATTGAATATTAAGGAAAGAATACTGTTTCTCGATATTGGAGATTCTGCGGGTGTTGGAATTTCGTTATTTACACGAAGCAAAACGGAACTCAAAAAGCGCTATAATTATATATAGTGATGGTTGTTACTGTGTGTAAAGGGCTTAAATGATGAATAAGAGAATAGATAAGAGTTATTTTTTCAGCATCTGACAGTACTTTGAACCAAACATTGATATCATTTAGTTCTTCTTGGAAGGTGTGACAAAGTCTAGCTTTTGCCATTGTTTGGAACATATTTTCGTGATATTTTAAATCATCGAATAATTTATCAAAGTTTGTAGAGTCATTTTTGGATATCATTTCTGTTTGAGGTCTCTGTAAAAATTTTTCGACTGGCGTTGAAGAGCGAGTTCCAGAATATTGAGAAATGAAGTCATCGAGAGCAGAGTTTGATTTTGGAGAAGGGGCATGTAGAAAAAAGTTGTTTAAGAATGAGTCACTTTGTGGTCTCAGTCTCGAGTCCATCTTAAAAAGTGGCTGAGATGGGGCTTAAAATTGTAGACAGCGGGATAAAGTTCAAGATGAAATTTATTTTGGCGAATATAATTCCAGTTTTCTAATAAATAATTTTGAGGGTAAATTTCAAGTGCTTTTTGAATGAATAGTAGTAGATTTGTGAGTTCATTGTCGTAAATGTTCCATTCAGGAATTAAGCGTCTTGCACGATCCAGTTTTGGCTCTTTAGTTTTTGGATTGTTGCACTATAAGAGTGAAAGAGTTTGATTACGAGATCGATTGTTTTTGCAGTTGAAAGAGATTTGTCGTCACACCAAGTTTCGCACCACAGCCATTCTTGAGGGAGAGAATGAATTTTAAGACCAAATTGTTGCATGTGATTTGGTAGATCTTGATCTAGATTTGCCAAAGAATTGGGATCTAGCGATAGAGAGTGGTAAGTTTGGCGCAACAAATCGCCTGCCGCAATTTCTCTGAATCTTTTTAGATCAACGACAAACAGGGCGCTTAGATTTAAGGAGACATAATTTTGTACCTAATGTGGTATTTTAAATTATCGCCGAGGAAAGATTTCCAGTAGCCATGATTCCAGAATCTAAAATTTTGCATGTCTTCTCTAGAGTCGCAAAACGGAGTGAAGGCGTAAGGAGCCCCATGGAGATCTAAATTAATTAATTCTTTAAGATCCGCCCTAACAATCAAGATATAAATAGATTGAGAAATTTACTTGATCTGCGTCAACGAAGATTATTTTATCGAGATCTAGAGGAAAAAGAACATCGAGAAATAAAATTTTGTAGCCCCAAATTTTTCTTTGTTTTTCTTTCTGATCTCTAAGCCACGTGGGCCACTTATAAGCCACCATTTCATAGATGAAATTGTATTCTTTAGCCAAGAAGGGGATTGTTTTCTAGTTAAATGAGATTAGTTGAAATACTTTGAATGTTGGGGAAAGAAAGCTTTCAATGAACCAAAACTTGACAGAAGACTTTGTGTTGGAAACAACGCTTTTGATCATAATTCTTAGCATTCGTTCATAAAGATGGCCAGACGCAACAGAAAAAATGTTAATTTCTGCTTTTGATTTATTTTCATTTTTCAAGAATGGAATTTTATTTGCAAGAAATTTCCAGATGGAAACATTTGAAGGTTCTTTGTTAAAGTCTAAATATTCTTTTCCCTTGTTGCGTTTTAATTTTAGTAAGACGGATGATCCATGAAATTTATTTACTAGAATATTTGTGGGAAAAGTTATAGAGAAGAAATCGGATGATTTTCCATTGCAAAGTGAAATGAACCAACTGCCGGGGTTTGTTTTTAGTTGAAAGTAGCCGAGATTGTACATGACGATTGTATCGATGTTTGATGTATTTACACTTTCACCATTTGATGCTTGAATATTTTTAATCTTGTTGATCCCCATTTGGATCTCCAGACCCTTTGGATAATCCATGTTGGTTTCATCTATAGCTTGGCCTTGTGTTAAAATATTTGATAGTTTGTAAATGCTGTAAACATTCTTTCTTAGCAAGGATAGTTTAATGTTATCAAAGTCATCTTCTCCCTTCTCTGGAACTACAATCCACTCATGAATAACATCATAATTCAAAGTAAACAGAGTCTCCATTGGAACATTTTCAAACTTTGCGTAATCTAGAATTAATTTACTTTTAATTAAAATTATTTTTTTTACTTTTCTAGATCAAATTGTGGCTTGGATGAAAAAACAAATCTATAGATTCGATTAGATTCAAATTTCTGAATATTATTTGCATTAAATCCAAATGAGACTCCAATTTCATTGCTAGTGGTTAATTCTTTAAATATTTTAGAAAGAGAAAGAGTTGATTTGGACAATGGCGTTGAAATCCATTTAAAGCAAAACAAACATTTTTGGTTTACAAAAAGATCAAATTTTATTTCTTCGTTTCTTTCATCTCTTGTTGGAAGCAATTTAAATTGATTTTGCAGCGTACCCAAAGCGACTGCTATCAATGAGTTAGACTTACAATTATTCAAAGTAGAATCATTAGCAGGTATAGTAGAATCATTAGCAGGTATAGTAGAAGTAATAACACTTTCTTCATCGCGATAATCACATCCACAATCAACACATTCTATACAATTGCATTTAATACACTCCTCACTCTTTTTACCATTTTTAATACACCACTTTTCACCACTTTTAGTACACCACTTTTCATCGCCAAAGTTATTCTCTCTCGTCTCGTACAAATAAATCTCCAAAGCCAAATCAAATATTTCTCTCGTCAATTCTGAATCTTCAAGCTCAAATATTCTTCCATTAATAGCAAATGAATTAATCGCCAATTTATAATCTAAAAATTCATCTAAAATTAAATTAAATTCTTTTTTCAATTCAAATTTAAATGAAATTTTAGAATTCGCAAAAATCATAATCTTTCCTGGCAATGACTTTTCCTTTATCCACAAAACTTGCTTTAAATTGGAAAATTCTAAATAATTAATAGACTTGAAAAATAATGGATAATTAAAATTAAATCTTTTATCTGAATTTAATATTAATTCATAAAAATTTGTCTTTAAATCCAAACTTTCAAATCTAGATTGAAAAAATTCAAGATCTTTTTCAAATGCATTAGCCACAGATGAATATATAGAATTTGGCTTTCTAATTAAAAAAACATTTTTACCTCAAAAGTTTCAATCAAAATTTCTCTTCCATTAAGAAAAAATGAATTCTTTTTAAATCCAGAAAATTTTCTTCCAATTTCATTCCAAATTTTAATCTTTTCAATGTTTTCATTAATTTCTTCTTTTTCTTTATTTGATTTCAAATCTTTCAAAATTTCAATAATCTTCTTTGGACTCGAAATTTCAGAAATTGAAACCAAATTTATTAAATCAAAATCATTCGTCGCAAACGGCAAAATTAATATTCTCAAGGGAATTGTATTTTGCACAAGAAACACCAGAGAATCTAAAATCTCTTTATACTGTTCATTGTCCGAAATATCAAACACATACACAAGAGTTGCCATATTGAATCTAATGGGAATCAACGGTCCATTAAATGGATAAAATATCTTTAAATTTTAAATTAAAAACTTACTCTGCTTATATCCCTTGAAAAATGCTTAAATCTCTTATCTCTTTCAACATCCGATATCGTTATGCATTTCTCAACTGGAATATCAAATCTGGGAGATATCAATTTCATTCCCCTAAATTCTTTAATTATTCTTCCAATATCTTTATTCCAAACCTTTTTACAAACTACTTCAAGTATCTTTATGGAATTCAAGTAACTAATTAAACTATTCATTTCATTCAAAACTATTACTGGAATAAATTAATTTGATTCATATCAAGAGGAATATTATTCAAAAATAAAACATCCCTTTCATATTTTCGTATCTTTTTCCTTTTGGCACTTTTGAGCAAATGTGGAATGACAATTGGATAATTATGGGAAATTGTTGTTAAATCATTTAAAAAGTTATAAGAGTCTTTTAAAATAGAAAAGATCCCATTGATTGCCATTTCATTTTCAGTTGAATTCAATGTATGAATTTTAGGGTCACTCAACAATTCACTAACTTTCTCATCTATTTGCTCATCATTGTTCTCAATAAGTTTATTGAATTCTTTATCTTTTATAAAATCTTTAAATTTCAAATCATCCAACACAAGATACTCTGAATTTTTTACCACTAATTCAACCCCATAACCAGAAAGTGCAAATTTTGAAGGGTTCAGAGCATCATTAAATTCGGAATTCAAATTATTTAATAAATGCAATTTCAAGTGACTATTTTGTTTGATAAAGTCTACAAATTCAATATTGTTGAATCTTCCAGCAATATCTGTACATTTCAAATTTGATATATCAGATATTGATGAAAAGCAATTCCATTCATCATGGCATTTAGCAGCAATTAATGAATTATTATTGCATGTAATCAGAGTACTTGAAACTAGAGGGGCAAAGAGCCTGGAAGAGAGAGTGAAATTCAAGTAGGGCTCAAGCAATGGATACTTTTTCCTTGTAAATGTGAGAATATTTTCGTATTCTTGTTTTTGATTGTGTGCAGTGGAAAGAAAAGATATGAAAGATTCTTGGTCAAAGGAAAAGAAATGATATGCTTCCAATGTTAACGAGTTTAGCCAATGAGCTTCTAATCTTGAATTGACAGAATATGCTGAAATTAATAAAAACAATTGAAAAAGAAGCGTAGCGAACAATAGAAATGACATCCAAGCCACAAAGGAGATTGTAAGAAAAGAAATAGAAAATAAAAAGATTCCTTAAAACATTGTATTCTAAAAAACAATAATCCAATCAAATCGCATATAAGTAAATTCTTAATAGTGATACAAGTTTAATTTATTTGTGAATGATTATTTTGCATTGTTTGCATCTTTAAAGTCAGCATCTTGGTTTGATGAAGATTCAGAGGAAGAAGAAGAGTTGTTTGCATTTGCACGCTAAATTAAAAAGAAGAAATAAATTTACATTCTTGTAAACCAATTCAAATAGAGCTAGAGAAGATTGTTTGACTTCGTGAACTTTGGAATTGATAGCTTCGGGGTCTTCAGATTCTTTCATTAGGACTCTTAATTCTTCAATGCTTGATTTCAATTGATTTGCCTTTTCTTGATCTAATTGATCCTTGTATTCATTCAAACTTTTTTCAACTTCTGCAATGAAAGATTCGGCAGAGTTGATGGATTCAATTGCTTCCTTTTTCTTTTTATCAGCTTCAGCGTATTGTTCAGAGTCATGAACCATTTTTTCAATTTCATCTTTAGACAAGCCACCAGACGCCACAATTGTGATAGATTGATCTTTATTTGTGGCTTTATCTTTAGCAGAGACATTAACAATTCCATCAGCGTCAATGTCAAAGGTGACTTCAATCTGAGGAACCCCACGTGGAGCAGGTGGTATTCCAACAAGATTGAAGGAACCTAAAAGTTTATTATCTTTGACTAATTCTCTTTCTCCTTGAAAGACTCTAATTTCTACTTGCGTTTGACCATCGGCGGCTGTTGAAAACACTTGAGACTTTTTCGTTGGAATCGTCGTGTTTCTTGTAATCAATCTCGTGAAAACTCCACCCAACGTTTCAATTCCTTTCATTAATAAATCCAATTCAAATTACCAAGAGAAAGAGGCGTCACATCCAACAACAACACATCTTTAACGTCTCCAGCTAAAACACCACCTTGGATCGCTGCTCCTGTAGCCACAGCCTCATCTGGATTAACTCCTTTCGATGGATCTTTCTTAAATAAATTTTTAACTGTTTCTTGCACTTTAGGTACCCTGGTCATTCCTCCAACTAGAATAACTTCACTAATCTTATCAACAGTCAATCCAGCATCTTTAATTGCTTTCTCACATGGTGTTTTTGTTCTTTCAATTAAATTATTGACAAGGGATTCAAATTTAGATCTTGTCAAGTTAATATTCAAATGGACTGGCCCACTTGCATTGGCTGAAATGTATGGCAAGTTGATTTCTGTTTGCAAAGAACTCGACAATTCAATCTTCGCCTTCTCAGCTGCTTCTCTAACTCTTTGAAGTGCCATTTTATCTTTTGAAATATCAACCCCTGAACTCTTCTTAAATTCTGAACAAATATATTCCAACAATTGATGATCAAAATCTTCTCCTCCCAAATGCGTATCTCCATTAGTTGATCTAACCTCAAACACTCCATTCTGGATATCCAAAATACTTATATCAAATGTTCCTCCACCTTCATCAACAATCAATCACCAAATTACCCAAATCATAAACAGCAACTACTCGATCTCCAGACTTGTCCATTCCATACGCTAGCGCCGCAGCGGTTGGTTCGTTAATAACTCTCAACACATCCAACCCTGCAATCTTTCCTGCATCTTTAGTCGCTTGTCTTTGCGCATCATTAAAATACGCAGGCACAGTCACTACCGCATTCACTACCTTCTTTCCCAAATACGCCTCGGCTGTTTCCTTCATCTTTCCCAACACAAATCCTCCAATTTGACTCGGTGAATACTTCTTGCCACCAGCCTCTATCCATGCATCCCCATTATTATGTCTCACTATCTTATATGAAACAGTCTTCAAATCTCTCTGCACTGCTGGATCTTCAAACTTGCGTCCTATCAATCTCTTCGCTGCATACACTGTGTTTTCAGGGTTAACAACAGCCTATCTCATACAACCTCACTTTTTACTTGGCGTCTAGCTGGCTGTCCCACTAGCAACTCCCCCTCCTTGGTAAATGCCACCACTGATGGAGTCGTTCTCGCTCCCTCACTGTTCTCTATAATTCTTGGTGTCTTTCCTTCCATGGCTGCCACACAAGAAAATGTTGTACCCAAGTCAACTCCAATAACTGCTCCTTGGGCTTTAGTGCTATTGTTATTTCTTTCATTTCACAATTACCTAAATGGTCTAAAAGCATTAATTGTTCGCGAAAGTAGGTATCGTTGCATCATTATTTACAAGGGTTCACTATTTCCTTAAACAATGTCAACCTGGAAAAATACTATTCCCATTTTGGAAAAATTAAAAATTCTTTATTCTGTAAATTTCTTTAGATTTCTATTAATTATCAATACAATTTTAAAAGAGAAAATGTAAATTCTATCATCTTATTCAAAGCACTTCAAATTTTACATTATTTAGTTAATAAACATTCAGTCAAAAAATAATGCGAAAGAAATTTACTTTTACATTAATTAAAATAGAGTCCTTTATTCATTCAAAAGAATAGGTTTGTTTGTTTACGTAATCTCGTTATGTTTTTATTCTTCCTGCTTTTCTTGTCACAATGCCTCTTCTTAAATGGCCAAACTCAAACTGTATCATCAGTTCCAACCTCTGGATCAGATAAGACATGCAATTGTGGTGTTTCTACTGTCGCAGGCGCTTGCAATGCGATGGTCAACAGACTCAAATCAAAAACTCTATACTCAAAAGATGAATGCGTGGCTATGTATATGCGATTTTATGCATCTGTTGCTGTGAATTCAACTTATTCAACAACATTCAATCAAACAGCACAATTTTTTGCACCTGTAGATACATACTCGGCACTGAGTATTCCCAACAGTAACTAAAAGCATCATCGCTTTATTCAAGGTAATGATCTGGTTACTGCATACGCGCCAAGTATCGGTGTTGATGTCTTATACAATAACTCTCTAGTGTCTCTTTCGCCAAGACCTTGGTATGATTCTCAAATCGAGGCCGGTGCCAAATCACGGACAATGATAATCAGATTAAACAAAGGTAGAACTATTTAACAATGAACGTAAGGAATAATTGTTGATGTATTCTGGGATCAATCAACTTGCGATCGATTTTTAAGCCAAAAATTACCTTGTCTTGATGGTGTTCCAGCTAAAAGGTGTACTGAAAAAGATCCGTGTAACATTAAAGTATAATATTGATATTTGATATCATAGATTTATGTTGGATGGTCAGGCACAGATGCCGAGGGCAAGGTGTTGACAAGTGCTAGTAAATATGTGCATGAAATAACATTAGACCTGTCGATATCAAAATTCCAACAATATGTATAAGGTTAATAAATGAAAATATATTCTTGAACGAACGTAAATAAATTTTATTGCCTCTTCACAAAATCCTGTGGACGTAAATTCAGGATTCTTTGCTAATAGATGAATGTAACTCTACGGTATCTTTATCTTCAATTTTAACATTTGATAAAATTGATGCAAATCTTCTTTTATCTACATCAAACAAAATTATGGAAATAATAATCGATAGAAAAGCCATGCTCAAAAATAGATATTCTTGATTGTAAAAACTTTTCATTTGTCCGTTCTTCAGGTCGGAAGCGCTTGTTCCAACCCACGCAACAATAATAGGAACTAGGAAAAGACCTAGATTCATAATTGCAGTAGCAATGCCAAATCCCAACGACACGTCTTTTTCTTGTAAAAGCTTTGGGATGCATGGCCACACTGTCAATTGGAAAACATATGGAAATGACAATAATGATATGGCGATAATTGGTGGCATATTGCTAAAAGTAAGTAAGCTGTGAGAAATAAAATACAAACCGCCACAAGCGATTAGATAAAATGGCAAGTTTCCCTTCTTGTCTTGAATAATTCCGATTAGAGGTCCCAAGAATACACAAGCGGTGTTTGGAATCTTTATTATTTGATCTATTTGTTGTTACACTCATCAGACCTTTTGCTGTCACATCATCTCCGCCAAAAAATTTATCACCAACGAAACTAGATTGTATTAAGTTGAAGGGGATCATGATGCCATTGAATATCAAAAGATCGGCGCAAATAAGCCAGAAAGGAAGGGGAAAGTTTTGATAAACGTATTTGATATTTTGAAAAGCTTTTTGTCTGATAGACATATCCATTCTAGTGTCATCAAAAACTGGCAATATCACAGTCTGCATTCCTTTTTCATCTATGTTTTCAGTTGAAGAATTTGATGATGAATGTTTCATACGCGCTTCAACTTGCTCAGTCAAGTTCACTTGACTCTCATTTTGATATTCTACATGCGCTTGGCTATTAGTGGGAATCTGCAAAAGTTGATTTCTGGACATTTTTGAATAAAATCTTGCTAACCATAACGCACCTAGCATTTATAGGGGGTTTTTTCTTTACTTATACTTGCTACAGCACAAATCAATGTTCCAACCCAGAAGGCAAATGCGCTTCCGTATGCCATCTGTATCCGTCTTGTAAGCAGATCATTAGCTACAGAACCGGCTCTGGCTACACTAGTATTGAATGCCAACACAAATGATAAAAACGATCCATTAAAAAAGTATGAAGATAGATTCCCTTGGACAATGTTCACAGACTCGCCACCAATACCGAAAATGGTTCGCCCGGTCAATATTATATAGAAAGATTTGTTAGCAACGCCCAAGCTCGTCAATATTTGCCCAAGGATCACGAAAAAGAAAACAACCGTAATGGACTTTGGTGTCCCAAGCCTATCCATTACTGCCCCAACACCTACTGGAAGAATTATGTTTGGAAATGAATAAAGTGCATACATTAACTGCATTTGATATTCATATTCTTCATCATTTGAGCCCAGTTCATTTTGTAGAACTGCATAAAGACTAGCTGGGATGTCATACGCGTAATATACCCCAGGCAGCAACATTGCCAAATTAGCAATACAAAAAATAGTTTGCCACTTTGACAATGATACATTCCCTTGCATAATTCAATTAATCGATTTTGGGTGGGTCTGCCCTGTAAGGAAATTTGACAATGTGTAACTAAAGGTTCTGAACAACCATATTATATCAAAAATTTAAAAAGAAGAATAAAAGTAAGAAAATGAAAATCATTTATAATTAACAAAAGTTAATATTTAGGTAACTTTGGCCATTTCTTTCTTCTTTTTACCTCTTGGCGGTGTAACTGGACGACCAGTATTCATTCCACCGTAAGCGTATTTTTGCTTCTTTTCAGCTGGTTTTAAAATCTTTTTATTTAAAAAATTCTCGAATACCTGAAATGAACACATTAATGTTTCATCCACACTCATCATTGCCCCAGCATTGTCGAATTCACCACAATAGTTTGGAGCGGAAAACAAAGTTACAAGCTGGCGTTTTGCATAAAATTCGTAGCCGTCTTCAACAACCTGATGAGCACGACATATCAAGTCCATGTCATGCTTTTGTAAAAATCGGGTGACAACGTCCGGTCCAAAAACAAAAGATACGCCTCTATCATTTTCACTCCAGCCAGTGACTTCTTTGTCGGGATCAGACCAAAGTAAGTCGCATAACAGTCCTATTCAAATCTATTGGCGATTATTACCGGTATCCGGGACATCTGTTGGTCTCATCACCCTGCGAATTTGTTCCATACTTTGAAGTTCAGGGGACAGTCCACCGTGCATAGTAAATATTTTTTCGTCAATAATGGCTGCGATAGGAAGGCAATTAAAGCAATCGGTAAAGGTCTTCCAGAGTTTAATATTATATCGCCTTTTGCCTTTTATACTTACATATTTATATTACATTCATCATAAAATCCATATATACGATTTATAGATGCGCACTCGTGATTTCCTCTTAAAATAAAAAAGTTTTCGGGATATTTTATCTTGTAGGCCAACAACAGGCAAATAGTCTCCAAAGACTGTTTTCCTCTATCCACATAATCTCCAAGAAATAAATAGTTGGCCTCTGGTGGAAAACCGCCATATTCAAAGAGTCTAAGCAAATCAAAGTACTGTCCGTGGATGTCGCCTGACTAAATAAAAAACATCTTCAATACCACATATTTTTATCGGTGCATCCAACTCTAGTAAAGTGGGTTGGCTCATAAAAATTTCCCTTGATTTGACACAAAGATGACGAATTTCGTGTTCAGCTAATTGTACTTGTTTTCCTGGACGGGAACCTCTAACTATAACATAAAAAGAAAGGAAAAATACCTACCTTCTAAAAGTCTTTCGATAATAGAGTCCACGTCGACTTCTGGCTCGGCAGACATTCGGCAAATAAACCCCCGGTAACGACGAGGGTTCCTAACGACAATTTCATCAAAAATAGAATATAAGTAGAAAATTCAATCATTTATTATGACAAATCTTGTTTTATCTTAACTCAATTTCTGTCAAAGTATTCGTTATCATGTATCGGCTTGAAATCAAAAACAAGAAACGAAACCAAACCAATTGACTACTATGCATTTTCATTGCATAAAATCCTTTCTTATAAACTTCATACGGGCTTAATGTAAACGTGACAGTTTTCCACTTTTGGGAATAAAATGTCAATGGAACATCAAAAACACCTAAATATTTTCTCCAGAGAGGTACACTATGAAGCTTATAAATTTTTAAATCCCAGTTACTTCTCTTCAATTGGCTAGATAAGACGAGTCGGGTTTCTTACTTCAATCCATGAAAAACTGAAATGTGATTCAAATGGCCTGAAACGCCATAATCATCAAAACTGATAACCTAATTAACTTATACGGCTATGATTACTGATTTAATTTTTCGTATTTCGATTAAATTCTTAACATGTTCCCCAACAAGGGTTGGACTCCAAGTTAATGATGGATTATCTTTGAATATACTTATGCATAAATAAAATAACACTTACTCTTCCATATTTAGTACAATATTCTCATCTTGTATTCCTAATGCTTGACAACTTCTCTTAAACTCCTGCTCCCTTCTCATTCCCAATCCTTCATAATTGCCTTGATAAAACAAATAGATATAAATAATACCGTTGCTTAAACAAAATATATGTACATCTTTTCCAGCTGAAATCAGTTTAACAATAGTTGGTGCAAAGAATAGGCATTCATCGTCAGGATGAGCAACGATTACAGCAACTTTCTCATCTAACCTCTTGAATTCTTTTCCATTTTGAAGTAAAAGGAATATCCATGAAACTGTAACGGCGACGAAAATCGATATGAAGATGATGAGCCACATGGGCTTCAAATGGTATTCCTGATATGTTATTACAATTTGGAATAAGAAAAAGCATTAAATAAACATAAGTCCACTGAATGTTTCAGATATTTTACTTAATCATACGTATTTAACCCTGGCAATTTTTAATGGAAAGACGATTGCAACAACTACTAGCTTCTGCGGGAGGGATGACTCAGATGACTCAGCAGGGGCAAGATGTACAAATTATGGACACTTCAGAGGTTATTCATATATCCTCCTTGGCTTTACTGAAGGTAAATATTTTTGTCACGCTTAATAGATGCTGAAACATGGTAAGGATAATCATATCTAAACACAGGACGCGCTGGTGTGCCTATGGAAGTCATGGGACTAATGCTTGGGGAGTTTATTGACGATTACACTGTCCAGGTTGTTGATGTGTTTGCAATGCCTCAATCCGGAACATCAGTTTCAGTTGAGTCAGTAGATCCTGCGTTTCAAACAAGCATGTTAGATATGTTGAAGCAAACAGGAAGACCTGAAATCGTGGTTGGTTGGTATCACTCACATCCAGGTTTTGGCTGCTGGCTATCTGCAGTCGATGTCAATACTCAGCAGGTGAAAATGTGTTTTTATGAAAACTAGAGTTTTGAATCGCTTCATAAACGTGCTGTTGCTGTTGTTATTGATCCGATTCAGTCAGTTAAAGGGAAGGTTGTGATAGATGCGTTCAGGTTAATTGATGCTCAGTACATTTTAACCAATCGCGAGCCAAGACAAACAACCTCTAATATTGGTCATTTGCAAAAACCATCTATCCAGGTATTATATAAATATTCCATTGACAAAGACTCTCATACACGGTTTGAATAGACATTACTATTCCATCGCGATGAACTATAGAAAGAATGAGCTTGAACAAAAAATGCTACTTAATTTGCACAAAAAGACTTGGAGTAGCGGCCTAAAACTATCTGACCATGAAGCTCATTCTACGAAGAATGCGGAAACAATCAAGGTAAGAAATCCTTTCCAGAAATTTAGAAAATGCTCGCTCTTACAGAAGCGTACAACAAAAGTGTTCAGGAAGAGGATACCTTGACAGAAGAACAACTTAAGACCCGCCATATTGGCAAACGTGATCCGAAAAGGCATCTTTTGCAAAATGTTGAAGAGACAATGGGTAACAACATAATGCAAAGTTCTGCTTCAATGATTGCGTCATTGGCTTTTCAGTGAAATAAACAAATTTTATAAAATATTGATGTAACATTTATTCTTGCATTTTTGTAGCTCTCAAAGCCCTGATAGTTCCACGACGAGCAAATTTTTGGTTGCGAACAAATTTTGGATCGACCTTTAATATTTAAAATAAACCAATCATACTCCTTTTAGGGATTTGTAACGATGGGTCTTCACTTTTTTGATTCCATTGCGGTGAGCTTTTCTGTCTATATGATAATGATAAAATGTTATTACTTTGATTATGGTTAGTGTGATTCTTTGACTTTGCCATTTCCTAGAAATTAGATACGCTCATTTTTTTAAAAAAACATCAAAAAAAGTATCAGTGCAAGGTTGTCCGCATAACAAATATATAACATGTTATTCGGTAGAACGAAAGTTTAGAAACATCATCATAAAGAAGTTTTTAAATGCTACAAATGCTTTACCTTTAGCTTTAACCGGGGTCAAAATTTTATTTGTGAAATTTCTTAACAACATTCAACGTATTGGATATTTCTAGAACACTTCAAAATGAAAATCTGCTCAATTAAAGACCTTCTTTTTGCAATAATTGAAGAATATATCCCTTTCTCTCTAAGAATGGATCGGACTTCGTCAACATCGTTAGGTTGAATCAAAAGTAAATATAATGTTGAACACGGACCCAAAATATTCTATTAATCAACATTTTTATCGTTAATTTACTTCTAATTGACTAAGAAATCGATCAATAACCACTCTTCCCTTGTACCCTCCAGCATATGCCTGTACGAGAGGATCTTTTAATTTCAATTCTTCATTGTCAGTAACTACATAAGGAGGATTGAAAACAACAACGTCGGGTTTTGTCCGAATTCCAGAAAATAGATCAGTTCTTATTGTCTCGACCGTATTCTAATGTTTTTGAAAATAATTCATTTTGTACTGATGAAGTTTTCTTGGTGCAATTTAATGCATTTAAATTTATATCTGTGCCTATGCAAACAGCTATTTTAGCCACTTCAAGTGAATACCGAGTCCCTTCATAATTTCATGCAAAATAGTAATAACGGCGCCAGATCCGCAGCCTATTTCAACGCACACTGTAGGTTTCAGAATATTTCTTAAAAAGCCTGATTCGTTGATCAAAGTATCGCCCATGAGAAATGAGTCATCTACCACTTGAAAATGATAGGCACTATTTTACCGTCTGGATCGTAAACTTTAGTTTTGTCGATGTGACTTAAATCTAGAGCCTTCCAAGACATTTAGAAAATTTTGAAATATGAATTTTATTGAAAAGAAAATCCCGGAGCGGGAAATTTTTTCGCGAATTCCACGACTTTTTGTTTCAATGACTAGATAAATAGTCATCTAAATAATTACATTGACTCTTTCATCCAGTACTAGAGACTGTTCAAAGTCTTTTAACAATTTAGTTCCAGTCTTTGATTGGATATCTAATGCAAGTTGGACAGTTTCATGTAATAGCCCGGCAACTATTTGGAAATGATCTTCATTAAATGATCTTGAAGTTAAAGAAGGTGTTCCAAGTCGTATTCCTCCGGGGGATAACGCGCTGGTATCCCCGTGAATTGCGTTTTTGTTCAAGGTGATGCTAAGATAGAATTATACTTAATTTACTTGACATAATCACATATTTTTTCCATTTTACTACCTGTTAACTTTAGTGGTCGTAAATCCCAAAGTAATAAGTGGTTATCTGTCCCACCTGTGACGATCTTGTAGCNCTGTCCCACTTGTGACGATCTTGTAGCCAAAGGATTGAAGTGCTGAAGACAAAGCAACTGCGTTTAGTTTAACTTGCTTAGCATATAATTTGAAACATGGGTCAGACACTTGCTTTAGAGCGACAGCAATCGCTGCAATAGTGTTATTATGAGGACCACCTTGGCAAGAAGGAAACACCGCAGAATTGATTCTCGACTCAAGGTCACTTACTTTTCTAAAGAATATCAATCCTGCTCTTGGTCCTATCTTATATCCTTAAACGAACATTACCTCGTAGTGTCTTATGGGTAGTTGTGGTGACAACATCGCAAAACTTAAATGGACTTTCAGCTTCTCCAGATGCAACTAGGCCGCTAATGTGCGCCATATCAGCAAGAAGGTAAGCAGAATTTGCATTAGCAATGTCTCGTAGTCTGGCATAATTCCACTCTCTAGGATATGCACTAGCACCGCAAATAATCAATTTTGGACGAAAAAGACGTGCGTTTTTCTCCAGTTGATCATAATCAATGAGCCCACTTTCTTCGTTTACTTGGTATGGCATTGATTCAAAATAAATAGATGATGCTGATATTTTCTTCTTGATTGTTTGATAGCCATGAGTAAGACTAAGATGCTATATCAAGTTTATTACTGTCCCCCAGATGGCAAATCAAGTCCCATGATTCGATCATGTGGCTTGATCAATGCAGTAAACGCTGCGAAATTAGCTGTAGATCCTGAATAGGGCTGTACGTTAACACCCCATTCTTCTGGATCCAAATTAAATGCTCTAAGAGCTCTTTCTCGGCATAAATCTTCAACCTGGTCAATAACTTCGTTTCCACCATAATATCTCGCACCTGGAAGTCCTATATCCACTAAATTCCAATACTACCTTCGGAGTATTTATTGGTGAGAACGCTTCCATTCGCCTCCATAACCGCATGAGACGTAAAATTCTACGAATCAAGAATAAATTTAAATTATACTTCCGATGCTATAAGTTCCAAACATGATTTCTGTCTTTCCTTTTCTTTTTCGATCAGGGCAAAAATCTCAGGGTCTTCTTGTTGTAGGGGGACATCCAGGCATTTATTCTATAATTTTACTAAACTCTTTTTACCCAAGGGTGAACCACAGGGAGGGACAGGTCGTTGATACCTTCGAAAGTCATGACTTGTTGTTTTAGAAATTTGTGAAACATAAAAGTGAATTACAAAGTTGACAAGCTGCAATCTTTATTTATTCAAGTACTGGGATATACTGATGGAGGAACACCCAATGCACTTGGTACCCCTGATGTGGATCCACTTGTAACTACACTTCCAACCGCTGAAGTTACCCTAGCCGTCGTTCGATATGCCATCCATATGAGCTGCATAATTGTTAATGATAAAAATTACTCCAAGCCAAAACCAGACAAAAGTTGAAAATATACCAATTCCAGCCAAAACTAATAAAAACAATCCTCCGCCTATTACGAGCCAAAAACCATTAACAACACTATAAGACAATAATATTAGATTTACGAAAAACCAATGGTGGCAATTCCCCCAAAGATTGTTGTACATATGGTTGCGTACGTAAAAAATATACCACCTGGGATAGCGCTCATCAGTACCAATGTTAGGAGATACCCAGCTAGCGGCGGGTAAGAGTTATATGTTGTCCGGATGATTCTAGCAAGGTCTGATAAACGATCACCAATAAATCGAGATATGCGTTGATAACGGCCTCTTAGTATATCACCCATAACAGTCTGGGTGACTGCTCCAGTAGTTTGTTGGAATGTCTGTCCAATCGATTGCATGTTGACTTAAAGGTTGCTAATAGTATTGAGGCATTTATAGGTCGCGAAGATTAATTTATTAAACTTTGACGGAAGTCAGATATATCTGATTGATTAGACGTCATGAGATGAAAGTTCGTGCTAGATTTAACTAAAGATAGTTGATATGCCTCAACTCTTATAATTATCCACATAGATCTTCTAAAAATTTCTGATATTTGAATATAGAAAATAGCCTCAACTGAATCTGTAACTAATTGATAGTCGTGATAAACCCATTTAAATGCCCACAAGAATCTCACTGTAACGTCAGTAAGTATAGCGAAGTAATAAAATAATCGAGGCATTAATATGTTTCTTCGTAAGAAACTGTAATTCGAGTCGCCTAAACTCCAATCCATTTTGATGTCCCAGTAAAAGGAATATACAGATTGTATCGAAAATGTAACCAACCTTGATAAATGCGAGGTAAATTTTTTACAGCCAAGGAAGGATGATGTCACCCAAGCTATTCTGTAAAGCAACTACAAGTAGAATAGGGAATGATGTTGCATACTTAATTGAATTGAATATGTTTCGAATTTTTTTACTGAAGGAGTAATCACATAGACATTGTCTGAATCTCCAAAAAACTGGGAGTCTAATGAAAAAAGGGAAAGACATTTACCCCAGTAGAATAATAGAGAAAAACGATTTTAATGTAGATTCTTCACCATATCCCAAAATCAGCCAAGAAAAAAGGATTGGTAGATTCCCTAGGCACCTTGCAAAGCTGCATAATATGTCAGCCAAAAGATTGTCGGCAAAACATACCGGTTCTCTAAATTCTAAACTTATGATTCGTGTCAAACTTGAGAAGAGTTTCTGTCTTGAACTTCTAAGGAAAGGGAATGGACTTGGTAAGAAAAGGATTGATGGAAAATACAATAATCTTAAAGAGTTAGCTTCTGACAATGCATTAATGACACATAATCCATAACTTATGGAAAATATTGCCGACATCAAAGATGCTAATAAAATTATATCACTGATGAATATTCTAGTTTCTATGGCTTTGGAAAAATCAATTCTATATTTCTTCATTATATACAAGTCTAAGATAAAGAACCATGTCATTAGTGTTAAAAGGGCAAACGTAGCCCACGGCGGAGAAAAGAGTATTCTCACCATTAAGAATTTTACAAAGTTCATAGTGAGAATTTGAACTAGCGTTTTTGCAATTACAGTATTTTAATACGATGGAGAGCAAAAAAATTGATTTACTTGATCTTATTAAGCATAGAGATATGGGCCATTCATACCTGAGCATTGCGTTGGATCTAGATTCCAAAAATTCCAAGGAAGCGATTGGTTTTTATGAAAAAGGAATCTCGTCGCTTTCATATTTTATCGAAAATGTTGTTAATGTGGATTACGAAAGCAGAACAATCGGTTCAGTGGAAAAAGTTAGTAAAACTTTAGCAATGGCCAATGAGAGACTTAGTACGTTAATATGTAATACTAAAAGCAACTCAAAAGAGAAAAAGAAAATTAAGACAAGCTCATTAGATAAGAATATGGCTAATTCGATTTTAAACGAGGTACTCCAAGAAAGCACGGGCGTTTATTGGCATGATATAAGTAGAAAAAATAGTTAAAAATAATAGTCGGTTTGGATGATGCGAAACAAGCTTTACAAGAAGCGGTTATTTTGCCATCCCTCAGACCAGATCTATTTACAGGGATGAGAAGTCCGGCCAAGGGTAATATATTAATGTAAAGTTGAGTAAAGGCTTACTTTTGTTTGGCCCTCCAGGTGCATTTCATATCAATCTTTAGTATAGGGACGGGAAAAACGATGTTAGCAAAGGCGACTGCTCAGGAAGCGAATTCGCGATTTTTTAATATATCAGCCTCTTCTTTAACATCTAAATACGTAAATTATAGTGAAAAAATTGATGAAGCTAGGAGATTCGGAAAAGTTAGTTCGCACATTATTTCAGCTAGCCAAAGAACTTGAACCCAGCATCATTTTTATAGATGAAATTGATTCATTGTTAAAAGAGAGATCTGAAAATGAGCACGAAGCCAGTAGAAGATTGAAGACGGAGTTTTTAATTCAATTTGACGGGGTCCAGGGGGTTCAGAAGGAAAGAATTTTAGTCATGGGGGCAACGAATCGACCGCAAGAGCTAGTAATAATGTGAATGTACAAGAAAAGGACGAGGCTGCTCGACGAAGGTTTACTAAACGGATTCTAGTACCACTACCGGACTCTAAAGCAAGAAAAACTTTGATCGAGCATTTTTTAGGCAAACAGGAATCAACAATATCAAATTCAGAAATTTCTAGGCTTGTACAATCAACAGAGGGCTACTCATCAAGCGATATCGCTGCCGTCGCAAGAGAGGCGGCATTGAATCCAATAAGAGAATTGGGTGAGAAAGTCCGCAATATCGCAAAAGACCAACTCAGACCGGTCAACTTTAAAGATTTTGTTGAAGGGCTGAAACTAGTAAAGCCATCTGTGTCGAAATCACAATTGAAAATGTTTGATGAATGGAATAAACAATATGGTTCCCATTTTTATTTTATTTAAAGCGTTTTGAACCTGAAATGGCTATTTCCAATTTTTCAGTGTAGTTATCAATATCTTCTCTGAGAAGTGAAAGAAGGGACAAATCAGTGACAGACGAAATATGTTTCTTTACGTTATCTAATTTTTCAAAAATACCATGTTGAATGGATATGACATCGGAGGAAACATCAATTTTTTCATTGGATGATTTTAACAATGACCTGGAGTTAGGAATCGTCTTTTTCAAAGGAGAAGCAATTACAGGGGTCATTTTTGTGACTTGTGCAGTAAAATGTTGTTTTTGTCGTGATGGTGTTCTTGGGGGTTCCATAAATGAATCGTCGCCCAGCAAATCATCAACTGAGGCCTTTAAATGTTTTGTACTTTCTGATTCAAATTCTTCAGCATCGCTCAAGCCGTGAATCATGTCAGGGAGGTCTTCGTCTTCAAGCATCACATCCTCTTGCTCTTGTCCTTGCTGAAAATCAAATGATGTGTCTGGCTCATCCATGTCCATTTGATCGTCATCATCTCCATTAGCGGCTTTTAGCTCTTTAACTCGATCGGCATATCGTAAAGTATTTAAAGAATGCTCACTGTTGGAGATATTTGGAGATATAGTGGCTACCATGCATGTTCTAGAGTTTCCTATAAAACTATCTTTCAACACCTAATTTTGGAACACCGCAGTAATTTACTTGCGTTAGCTTGCTTTGTCTAAAGGGGGTGTGGTTTTTACCCTGGTCCAATGCACGTATGCATTCCTTTAATGCTAACAAGCTTTTATTAATTTCACTCCCTTCCATTCTTTATTATATACCTGCTCATATTACCTTGTTCTTTGATCTGTTTCACCTCTGTCGGCACCTCTTTCTGACCCTGCCAAGTCGATAAAGCTAAATTTTCCAGAAATGCTTCTTTTATTTTTCTCTTTCAAACAAATTTGCATAATGGCATGTGACCGCGATGAATCTGCGTTCGCCCCTGTCGTTCCAGTCGTCCTTGAATTGCTTCCCAATTGGAGAATATTTAGAAGGTCATCAACAGAATGTACATTGAATTCTCTTAAACCTGCAATCTGTACTTGTTGTTTCCCATCTTCTCTTGCGAATAACTTTTTCCTGCTGTTTAAAAGATCGTAAAGTTGACCCTGGTAAATTTCGTAAAAACTCACCCATGCATCCAGATGATGGTTTTCTGGCCTTTTCATTAAAGAAAATATGTCCCTGGCCGCCAAAACATATAAACCATTCTTCTCATTCAACATAGTATAAGTTTTCCCACTACCTGTTTGCCCGTAAGCAAAACATGTAGCTTTGCCGTTATTAAATATTGACTCAACCAATGGGTATGCTGTTCTTCTATAAACTTCTTCATTAGTAGCATCAATGTCAAAGGCTTCATCAAATGTGAATTCATGTTGTTCTATGTATTTTGTCAAATCAACTTTTTGCCTTGATTTCAATTAAATAATTCTTCTTACTTTGGTTCATGAATTACGACAGTTCGTCTACCTTTAACAACAGCAATGTCTTGTTCATTTTTAGAAACTTCCTTTTTATTGAGCGGGCGTTTTCTAACACAAACTCGTATTCTTTCATTTGGCAGGGTGACCTCCAAAGATCTTTTCGATGAAATCATTGACGTGTTTGCTATTGCTAGTGTCAGAGTATATATACAAATTTTTACATAAAGGAACACTGTAGGCATTCAAATTGTTCAATCCCGACGACTGTTTAATATTCCTTGGGGATTGTGGTGGTGGTGCCTTTTGTTCTGGGAGCGGAGACTCGGCTTGTTGTCGTGTCCCTTCCACAGATGCTGAGAGTACAGCATTATTTTTAAGACTTTGAATCAAACTAAATAGTTTTTTTCTATCCTCCATGGCTGTCACACCATAAGACGCGTACTCTTGCATTGTGAGTTGAGAGAGTGCTTCCACATGATTTATACCTCTAGCTTGAAAGTTATTGTAAAATTTTTCTAGGCTGGAATTCTTTAAGATATCTTGGAAAGATGCCATTTTTAACAATGGTGTGACAATATTGAAATTTCATAAAACAATTTTGAATATGGGACTTTGCAAATGCCGAGTTGTTACGAATCTCTTTTGCTTTGATCACAAGAAAAATATATGCGAATCATGCATGCTTTCAGAACATAGGACAGTATTGCTATAATTGATTCCTTAATAGTGCTATGTGAAGACTTATTTGCAGTGGCTTCAGGACTCTGATTATTCACCAGCATGCGTTATATGCAAAAAAATGTTTCAGGATGATTCGAGACCAACAGTAAGGTTATGCTGCTATGGTAAATTAATTCTAATGATCTTAAATGCAGATGTTTTTCATATTGATTGCTTAGACATCCATTGCACTACAATATCTAAAGATTTATCTTGTCCTGTTTGTCAAGTATTTAAATATTTTTATATCATTTTTGTGTTCAATAATTCCCTCTCAAAGTCAAGTTTCATCGTCAACAGTGGCAACCCAAGTGATTAGTCAAGTAGGACATCTTAATTGGTTCAAAATTGAGTCAGAAAATGTAAGTTTTATATAAATGTGGAATAGCCGCCAGAAAAGCAACATCGAAATAGCATTGATGGTGAGAGCTCTTTTCAAATGCCTTTCATAACACCGTAATACAATGATTAGTACAAAATTAGCCCCGAAGACTCAAAGTACAAAAAATCTTTATCAATGTACAAAAATTTGACAAGGATAAAGCGATGGGGTTTCCTCATTATTTTATTCATTGCTTTATTATTCTTCATCAAGTTCAATAGCAAGCGAACTATCAAAACAAAACAGGAAGCATTTGATGATTTATTAAAATAAAAGGAATTTCTACTCGTTCTCCTCTGTCTCCGTTAGTTCTTGCTCATCGCCTGCCACCGGCAGACCAGACAGTGACCGGCTTAAATTTTCTCTTGCTTTAGCGAATAGTTCTTCTTGTTGTTTTAAAAGCTCAGTTTCTGTTAGGCCAGATGCCTCGAGGGTAGAAACCTTCCTTTCCCTTTGCTTGCATATTACAAAATTATTGCAAGTACCTTTGCTGTATTTTTAGCATCATTCATTGTTAATTCTAATTCAGATACAAAATCTTCGAATCCTAGGGCTTGCAGTGCTTGAATGATATGTTCAGGCCCAATTGTTTTCTTCTTCCCTTTTTCAGATATTTCATTTGCTTCCGATGAAATAAGATGAATGAATTCTAAAATGAATGTAGTAAGATCATTACCAGTACAACATTCATTAACTATATCACGGTATTCTTTCGTACATATTATTTCAGGGCTCGTACAATCTTGAATTAACTTCTTCACTGTAGCTAATATAATAAAATATCTTATTTTTTACCGAGAGGAAGAGCTACTTCATCGTCGGCACCTTTATCAAACTCGTCCTCCATTTTTGAAATTTCTAAATTCCAATGTTAACAAAAGACGAACTTACTCGCCCAATTGTTAGATATTCCAAACTTTTGGTTTATAAATTTTCATTCGGCATCAAGAAAAAGTTATATCATTTTTTCGTAATTTTCTAAATGCAAAACAGTTCGTTGTACAGAAAACCACAGCAGCCTACAGAGAATGTAAGATGCCAAAAATGTTTGGAATATGGCCACTGGACGTTTAATTGCAAAAGTGAGCGAAAATACAAGAAAAGACCATCACGCACCGCAATTTTGAAAAATCCAGAGTTGAAGCTAAATTCTACCGTTGATGTAAATGAGATACAGGAACTGGATAAAAGATCGTTTGAGAATCGGAAATCAACATCGTAAAACAAAATTTAGTCTCGTATTTACCAAATAAACTAAAAAAATATTTACATGAAATTATTTATTTTGTCAGTGAAAGATTTGTATGATCGCCATTGCAGAAAAACCAACCAACATAATGATGTATTTAGGTAGTTGGTAGTGTCCACCCAAAACGCTAGGAATCATCTCTATACAACTAATATACAAAAATGAGCCAGAAGCCAAACCATTAATTATCGAATCAAATGTTTCCCGATGCAAGCTGCTTATTAGATGATCCAAGCCAATACCAAGACCACAGCCTAGGGGTGTGAGTAGTGCGATTAGCGCTATAATGAGAAAAGACCAGGTTTTAGAAAATTTAGCATTGAAAATACTCATACCCAAAGCAAATGATTCGAGTCCTTTGTGAGCTAACAGAGAAATAAACATAGACCACATTCTTCTGCCTTCACTTGCGCCAGCACCCATTCCCTCAATAAAAGAGTGGATTCCGAGTGAAATGATGAAAATAAGGGCTTTTGATTTCGAGGCTTGGATGGGAACTTCATGAAAATGAATTTCAATTTGTTCGTGGCCCTTTTCGGGATCAGTCTTTGATGAACAAGAGGATTCATGATTTCCGTGTTGATGGCTATGGTTGCAAGTTGCTCCATGAGCATGCATCATTTTATCAATGCCGATCATGAAAAAGAATGTAATACCAGCAAATAAGGCACCCCAAGGATAACCATGACCAGAGCAACCTCCACCACAATTGTGATCTTCCTTCAATTCTTCCACTTTGCCATGATGATTATGGCCACAATGTTTTCCATTCTTTTTGTGCTCATGATCAGGGTNTTTCACTTTGCCATGATGATTATGGCCACAATGTTTTCCATTCTCTTTGTGCTCATGTTCACGGTGGCCTTCTTTTAATTCTTCCACCTTTCCATGATGATTATGACCGCAATGTTTTCCATTCGCTTTATCTTTATCATCTTCCTGCTTAAGATGTTCCTGTTGATGGTGCTCATGAGTGTGCGTATGCTTACATGATTTTGTATGGCTATGTTGACAAGTTTTCTTTTCTTCGTGGCTATGAGCACGCGAATGGCAATCGTTGTTAATGTGATCCTTTGTGCACTTTTCATTTCCAAGGTTGATGTTGGCATGAGCACGGGTGAAGTCTTTAACAGACACTCCTGTTCCAGCATGACTATGGAATAAATGAGGAAGCATATGCATTAAAAGCGCTCCAAGAATAACACCAGTGGCAAGAGCGTTACCGAACGATAAGAATTTGTTGACATTTTTGACACGACTTTTGAGAAAGAAAGGCAGATATGAGGAAAATAATCCAATCACGAAAAGAGCTGCAGAGAAACCGATTTTGAGCTGCAGCATGAAAAAACCGACCCTGGTGATATGGCGCAGTCAAAATAGCTTAGCCTCAAAGTATTGTATTTTTCAGAATTTATTTAATAAAAATTTGGAAACTTGTTTTGCAGAATAAAGTTTGAATTTATTAAGAAGAAGTGGTTGTTACTAATTTTCTTAGATAATCCATGAAAGATTGAAGATTAACGTCATCAGTGAATATTGCTTGAGAGGTGCCACTATTGCTGTGAGTTTGTGATGGATTAAGTTTAGAGAGCAAGAATCTAGCTTGAGAGCCATTTTGGTCGCAAACGACATAGCGAGGAAGAGGAAATCTATCCATTAAAAGGTCTTGAGCATCAGCAGGAGGGGCATCGAAAAAGTCTTTAAGATGAGCATAGTCAGGATTGTCGAGGAAGCCATTATCTCTCCATGAAGCGACGACTTCACCGTGCCAGATGAGGATATGGAAGAACGTATCTAAAAGAAGAATTGCTTCTGGGTTTATAGAACATGCGTCTAATAGAACAGGCATGGGTTCTTGACCAACTAAATAAGCAGTGAGGGTTGGTTGAATCATAATGAGTGAATTGTTTGTGTCTTCAGTATTGATTGCATGGCGATAAAAAGCAGTTTCATCGGGTGAATTATTGAAAACTTGTAAAAATTGAGATCTACGAAGATGAAACATGAATTGGGGATAAATACTAAAAGTGTGGCTTAGTCTAAATGAGGCTGGGTCATCTTGACGATATTCTCCAACTTTTTGGCACTAATAAACCAGAGAAAAAATTTTTACCAAGCGAATGAGCATTCTATCTAACCAACGAAGTACATCTGGGCCATCATCATTTTGACCCTTGTATACAGCAATTCTGGCCATTAAAACTGCAGCGCTTTCTTGATCAAAAGATTGATTAATTTGGGGGTTTGTTGCTTCAACGATGCTAAGCATAAATTGAGAATAAGAAAATTACTTTCTAGCAACAGTTGTGACTCTCAATCTAAATTGACCGCTTGTGTGTTGATAAAAAGTGTGAAATTGAATCACGCCTCTCCCATTAGAATCATTTTGTGGAGCCATTTCAAAATACACTGCAAGGGTTGTTCTCTTATCCAACGCAGGGATTTTCCAAGATGATGTCATTCCAATTCCTATTTCAGTTTCACTAACATTTGGCGTCTTTTTATTAGTAGAAATTGCAGATCCAATCAACCCAGAAATTCGGAGCTCTTTGCTAGTCAACACTTCAAATGATGAATTCAATCCCATTAATAGAAAACCATCTTGATCCTTGTCAAACAATCTACTCAAGCTCTGTTTAAATAGAGAAGTTCCAAATGAATCAGCTAAAACAATCACACCACCTGTCATCCCTGAAAGAGATCTCATTTCTGCCAAACCAACTTGATCTAAACAGCCACTAAATAGATCTACAGTATGTCCATTTGTGGCTGCTCTCTTTGCAAGATCTTCATAAAATTTATACGACTTTCTATAATACAAAGCCGTATCCTTCTCAATATCATTATGTGATCTAATAGGCTCCTTCAATTCGGGTGATACAATAATCCCAGGAATTTGGGTACATGCACCAGCGTTAAATACCAATATTCTAGCCCCAGTATTCGGAAAGGTGGCTTCTAAAAGTCCAATGGCCAATGATATCGCTCCACCTGTAGATCTAATCGGTCTTTTGTCATTGGCAACTGGCCATGGGTCTTTCTTCAATTGTTCAATCGCTGTTGTTAAATTAAATTCACATTCTTGTAACTGACAAAGAAATCTTGAAACATTCATAACATAATTTAGATTTACCTTGCTGATCCAGATGCGTTCATCGGTTGACCAGGGGCAGGCGCGACTGGCAATCCTAAATTTTCTTGAATTTGCTTCGAGCTATACTCTTTGCTCCCTCTAAATACATATGACTTTGGACATTCGTTAAATCCAAGCTCATGAATTTGTATCACCGTCCCAAACGTAATTAACCCAACAAGCGCATATGGTGGCAACATTTCAATAGTTACAAGCAGTGATTGCTTAAGGGACTCTAATTCCTCTTCTTCAATGCATGTGTNACAAAACAAGTTTTTCTATCTTTATCATTTTTTGACATTAGTGTGATTTCATCTAAAATATAATCAATCTCTATTTTCAAAAACATTCAGGAATTCATTTTACCGCTTTCTTCTATGGGTAGTTGTACAAGGGGTGTGTCACACTCACACCCGGGGTGAATTTGTCGTTAGCCTTCTTCTATCGCTCGTGACGTTCACCCAGTTTCCTCCTGCGAATCCCGAATCTCAATTATATCATATTGTAATAAATGTCTATTGTCTATAAATTTTATCGTTTAATTAATATAATTTTTTAATCCGTTGTATACTTTTTAAGATTTGCTACACTTGACACTATGGGACTCAAAAGTAAGTGTAACAAGCGATTCTTATGGCTCTAAAACGCTAATAAAGTAGATAAAATAACAATTTATTATTTTAATTTTATTTATTTGTAATTAGACACAAATGCGCCATATTAATGAGCAATCCAACATGCCCGTAACAAAACTTCCACCTATATAGTATATCTCAACAATTACCTTTACTATAAGGGTTGAAAATAAATATTACTTCGTATATTAGATGTTCTGAANACCTGAGTCCCACGTACAGCTCTAAAATTCCAATTGCGAAAGGTTCATCAAGAAAACATAAAATCTTTGGCAGATATTTCCCATAGCTTATTGTACATGCAAAAGAGATATCGCGAAATGGTAATTTAAGCTTCACAAAGTTTTGTAAGCATAAGTCTGTAAGATTAAGCATAGCCACAAAAATTTTAGCTACCTTTATTAAAAGAATTGAATTGATTAAGTCAGTTTTATCATTTTTCGTAAACCTATGACCAATATACAGACGAAAAAAGAAAGCTCAGAAGNTATTTGTATTTGATTTGCAAATAGTGCAAATACTTGCAAATCAAATAGCAGCCCTAGAATTGAATATTGTAGATAGAGAATCTGTTACCATTTAACAAATTTTTAACTTGTTTCATATATTTAAAATTGAAAAGTGCATATTTTAATATTTCACTGCATGGATTATTTTTTTNTGTTAGAGTAAAGGTTAAAGGGTTGGGGTTTAGGGTAATAGGGTTAGGGTATGTTAGGGTAAAGGTTAAAGGGTTAGGGTTTAGGGTAATAGGGTTAGGGTAGGTTAGGGTAAAGGTTAAAGGGTTAGGGTTTAGGGTAATAGGGTTAGGGTAGGGTAGGGTAAAGGGTTAGGATAGGGTAAAGGGTTAGGGTAGGGTAAAGGGTTAGGGTAGGGTAGGGTAATGGGTTTATTTAAGTACTTTCTTATTCAGTACTGTCACATTAATTAATTCGGAAAGTTTCGAAATTCGAAAATTTTCGGAAATATTTTAACATTATCTCTTTTGCAGATGATACAGTTGTATTCCTNAATGTAAAAAATGACTTTCACCATTTCCGTGACTTTAGTGATAGGGTTTAAACTTTAAGGTTTAGGGTATGTTAGAGTAAAGGTTAAAGGGTTGGGGTTTAGGGTAATAGGGTTAGGGTAGG
Organism: Rozella allomycis CSF55; assembly: GCA_000442015.1. Taxonomy (NCBI): domain Eukaryota; kingdom Fungi; phylum Rozellomycota; genus Rozella; species Rozella allomycis. Next base: position 35,941 of record KE561130.1, on the reverse strand, counting down.
GTAAAGGGTTAGGGTAGGGTAGGGTAAAGGGTTAGGTTAGGGTAGGGTAGGGTAATGGGTTAATTTAAGTACTATCTTATTCAGTACTGTCACATTAATTAATTCGGAAAGTTTCGAAATTCGAAAATTTTCGGAAATATTTTAACATTATCGTGAATACAATAGGAAGAAAAAGGATACGAAAAGAAGAGGAAATAAATAAATGGCCAATTGAGTTTTAATTGCTAGTTGCTAATCACTGGGATCCGAACTTGGAACTTCTTGATGTGTATGTACATGCTGGTATACCATATGACGCAGCCGATATCTAGGTTTAACATGTAGTTAGGTATCATTAAGGATTGAGGAATCACAAGGGNTCTAAATGAAATAGTCAAAATTTCTTTATCTTTTTTATGGAATAATAAAAGGGCACTCTTATCTTACGAAAAAATAGTTCGACCAAAGTGTCTCGGGGGTNACCAAAGTGTTTGGGTGGCCTGGGTTTAATTCCTTTACATTTACAGTGTAAAGCATTTCAATTGGATTGGATAAAAAGAGCAACTTTAAAGTTATCATATTTTCATAGATCTCTCTTTAATATTTTCTTATCTATTCAATTACAACAATTTTATCTTGATATNATCTGTTTTTGCAAAGAATCCAAATAATGACCATCAATTGATATCCCTGTTGGGTCAAAGGGCACAATTAGATGGGTAAAATTGAGTCCGTTCTAGAATTAAAGAAATTCATTGTTATTCACTGGAATGATTACATCTAATAGAGATTACGAAGATTTGAGTCCCAACAGGAAAACAATTTTTGATATTCCAACGGGCAATGATCCATTGTCAGTCGTGTCTTTTGCAATAATAGAAAGTGAGAAGGTTCATCTTTTAGATGAAATAAATATTACAGTTTCTTTGGTCAATGGGATTCAAAAATTTATGGAGAATCAGCAATATAGAAATTCAGTGGAGAGTCTTGCAACCGGGATGAATGATGATAAGAGGCTTCAAGAAGAAGTAATATCAAAGCTGAAAGATATTAGAAGTCACGACATTGTAAGAGAAATGAAAAAGTAATATTTCCATATGAAATGCACAGGTTTTCGAATTATTTGTACGGTGACGATGTTAATGATATTCAAGTCATATCAGAAGCTATACAGACATTTTATAGAGTGAAATTTCATTCAATTGATGTTTTAGAATGTACACAAGTTAATATCACAGTCCAATTTTTGGTGCGACGCAACAGAAGTTGAAACTGACAACATATTCAATGTGGCCGAGGCATACTTGATGAAAAAGCATTATAAAAAAGTTTTGAATCTTTACAGATTGAAATACAAGGACGAAGACGAAAAAATATATAAATTTTCCACTGTTCTCTCAGATTATCAATTTTCAATTATAGCTACGAAAGATCAAAGAGAAATAAGTGATGAAATTGCATTCAATATTTGTTTTAAAGCTTCAAGCAGTAAATTATTAATCTTTTACTGAAAGTATTATTTGATTTATATAATAGTTCAATTCTTCAAAGAAAGATAATAGCCATAGTTGCTTGTGCGAAATTTCTTTCTAGTAAGTACATTTATATTAGTTAATGGAATCAATTGCAGCTTCTAGCCATTCAAGCGTTGACGCTGATACCATTTTCCCTCTATTTGTGTACACTATCGTACTCTCTAAACCAACAGATCTATTTTCTATCATTGAGTAACCTTCGTTTTATTTTACAAAAGATTATTATACAATTTGCGTTATCATTATCTATTAAAAGGTGAAGATTCTTATTCATTGACTACGATGCATGCTGCTTGTGCATTCCTTGTCAATTTAGATCATTCTCATCTAAATTTAAGCAAAGAGGAATTCATAAAGTAATTTTATTAAATCAAAATAAATTGAATCGCAGAGAAAGCAGATTCGGTTAACTATCCAAAGCCAGGTGTTGAAGATAATCAACCTAATTCAGAGTTGGAAGAGCCAATTTTTACAACGTAATACAACAAGGCATTAAATTTAGTCCTTTTAGTTCGCAATCGCTTTTAAAACGTCTAGGATCAGTGAAAGGGAGTTTAAATGAACTCGTGGAAAAAGTGACTACTCCTGCTAGATTGAGAGCGATTAGTCTTGATGAAAAACAATTGATGAAAGTAATAATTTTAAATGATGGTTAATTAGAAATTCGATAATAATCATTCCCAAAAATATGTAAACGTAGAATTTGAAGATCTACGAATGAAAGATTTAAGAATCATTTTTGATGAATATAAAAAGCTTATTCAAAGAAATGAAAGTATCGAAAATGTTTGACAAAATAAATTCTTCTATTTATTTCTATTTTTCAATTTTAACCTCATCAACGATCTTGTTATTTATGTCATACGTTGTTATCGTTAATTTATTCGCATAAATGTCCAACATTAGAAAATGATGATCTAAAACCGTTTTTTCGTACATATTCCAATCATGAACCCTCTGTGTATCCAAATCACCACCCGCACCACCTGCAATGAAGTAAGTTACTCCATTTCGCTTTCCTCTCTGATAATTATGTTGATGACCTGATAATACAATATCCACCCTAGATTTCACAAACAAGGGAACATATTTTTCGCGCAGTATTCTATTCCACTCTGATTCTCCTCTATTCCATGCTTCTGGTTCCCAATACTCAATAAATGGTGGAATATGCACTATGACTACCCTAAATGTTGCCTTTTTAAACGTTATGCTTGATATCTCTTGAATAAACCATTCGTACTGACGTTTATCGCTTTGTCTGTTACTATCTAATACAATAAAGTATGCATTTCTTTGGCTAAACGAATACCACCGATTTTCATGATGATATGGAGGTACAAATGATGAAGTGGCTTCATGATTTCCCAATACCATCGCCCATGGTATTTTAAATAAATCTTTTGAAGCGTGTAATATTGGGCTATAGTAATCAGTTGACCATTGATGCATCTTCCAGTAATCTTGAATCGAATCACCACCATGTATAATTACATTCGGCTTTTTACTAGACAATAAACGACAGATCTTGTAAAACTTGCTATAAATAAATTGATTATCAGCAATGAAACCGACTCTAAATGTTTCAGCTTGGGTGATATGAAAAGTTTGCTTTTGAATAACTTTTTCAGATTGATCCAAAATGCTAAGAATCGAGTCACTTTGTAGCAACGCCTGTGGGACATAAAAGAAATAATGCATGAAACCTCCTTCCAAATCTTCTGAAAGAACATTGACATTAACGATTTGTTTCTCAGATTCCACTTTGGCTGTCAAGGTGCCTGAATGACAATTACTTTCCCAATGTATGTAGAAATGAGTAATATTGGAGAACTGAAGATTGATAGGCTTGGTAGTAGAACATATCCATTTTTTAGAATATAGATTATGTTTAAGATGATAATATGAGAACAAGTACAATTTTACAATATGATTTTGAAAATATAGAAACAAAAAGAAAACTACTCCAAAGAATGAGAGTCTGGTGATAGTTCTATACCTCATTTTCGGAAATTAAAGTTTAGATCTTGTTTGACAAATTTTATTCAATTGATTCGACAAATTTGGAAGTTAAGAAATTAGAGACTGGAATTTTATTTTTGATACATGCAATGTTAAAATTAAACATTGTTCGATCGTACTACCATCTAGTGCAAAGAAAAATGTTTTGTTACTTTAAAATTCTTGACTCCAGCTTTTACGGACGTTTCCAAAGGTTTTATTCTTGTTACTAATGTTCCCATGATCATTGTGGTTAGCATTAAAAGAAAAGCTAGANAATTGTGGCAGCAATTCAGCTGGTAAATGTTGCGTCCCAATATCCTTGTAATGTGGTGGAAGTGCGTTCCTTTGCAAACACAATGCACATGTCCACATACGAGAGTTTTGATCCACTTGACTAGCCATATCAACACACTATAAAAGTTACCAATAGGGATTCAATATTCCCCTGCAAGGACTCTTGCACATTACAGGCTCATAAGGAAGTGGTACCACTGGCTTCTTCAAAGGGCTATACAGCGCAGAAATAGGAACAACTAGTTTTGCCCCCTCCACTCTATTTGGTGGCCACACATTCCAGCTAAATCTTATTTGGTCTTGGTCTTCAATTTGCTCGTAGTCCATGTGTTGTGACCAGGGTCGTGAAATAGAACTATAAATCAATTTACGTGATAATTTATAGCAATAAAACTTTTATTAAGCCTTTTTCATAACAAATCTATCGAATGGAGAGTATTTCTTTGGTTTAGGTTGTGAAATTTCCACATTGTCTTTTTGTCGCAATTCTTTCCTTGCGAGTTTCATTTCTTCACGAAGTTTTTCTTTTCTTGCATCAATGATGTTTTGTCTCTTTTTTAGTTTTTTTCGAATACCCGTCATATTGTGTTCACGTTTTTTAATCGGGCGTTGGTATTCTTCATCGTTGTTGGCTTCAAACGTTTGCTTTGCTTTCTTATGACCGATTTCCTCACGATCCAATTTAATTGTGCCAACAAAGCTTCCCTCTAATGAAATCATTTCTGGTTGAATCTATATAATAGAAAAGAGTTGTATACCTTATCAAGGATCTTTTTAACCTCACCTTCTCTTCTAGCTTTCTTGGTCTCAAAAGGATTGGATTCAAAACCATCGTAATTTGGTTCTCCTGAGCCTGGTACGATAAATGAAGAAAATCCCTTTTCATGGCCAACACCAAGTACGTCGTCGTAAGGACAGAAAGATAAATTATCCACCACGCATCCAGATCTCATTTCACTCAAATAAGGATTCTTTTGATATCCAGTTTGCCAATCTTTAAAAACATTAGCGTAAGGCCCATGAGAAACAGCCAACAATCCCCGTTGAGAAATGTCTATACTTGACAATGGTTGGATATGAGAATAACAAAACAATTCTTTAAATGTTCTCACATCCCAAATTTTCATCGTACCGTCCAATCCACTGGAAACCATGTAATTTCCGCTGTGGTCAATTTTTAAGCTTTTAACTTGGCCTTTGTGGCACAACATCTTAACCACTGGAATGCTCGTATTTGGAGACCAGAAGGTTACTGTCCCGTTAGAATGTCCCAAATGAATTATAGCGTTGGATGGGTTTTGTGTCATTGTTTTGCATGGGCCAAGTTTTGTTCGTATTTCAGATACCAGTTTTCCTGTGGATGTATCCGTATATCTCAAATATCCCGCATTACCCTGTAATACTAAAAATCATTAAAACGTACCACTGAAGCCAATAAAAAATGATATGGCAAAAATTCAAGTCTCGTTGCATCTGTATGCTTTCTTAAACAGTGCACTTCTGAACCAGTATGGTCGTATACGTAGACATAGTTAGTCTGCGCGGCCGCATAAAACATTTCGTTATGCAACCAAGTCACATCCCTCACTTGCTCTTCAACATTAGTCTCGCATCCAAGTTTACCAGCTTTCCAATCGAATGAGGCTATATGCCCTGTTTTACCAGCTAAAAGAACAAATCTATTCATCTTAAACAGATTTTTTTACTTTCCATTTCTCGAATATTTGCATCTATATGGCCCGTCTTCCAATGAAAGATCAAATACTTTTCTTTGAGAATTAAGATCCAAATGACCTTGAATATTTTCCTGCGAAAATTTAAATGTTTTTTCCATTCCTTCAGCTTCCAAATATCCAGCATCCTCGGTTGCATACAATATTTCTGCTCGAATCTCATCTGCAACACAATTCCTAATAGTTTTCTCCGTTTTCCTGAGCTTTGATTTTAATTTTTTGTCCTTGACCGCCTTTATTTCCTGTAATAACAATAAAACTTATAATTTACACTTGACTTCATTTTTTATGGTGGCTGAGTTGCTTAAACCACCCAAATTATATCAACTGAAAATAGCAATGATAGTAGTTACAAAATCTAATATTTATTAATAAAGCGTTATAAATCCGCATTTGGATTCAAGGAGATTCTTCATGTTTTTTTATGTTTCTCTTTCCTTGTAATGATTTGGTACCACTTTTACCATTTCTTTGCTTTAGTAAAGCTTGAGAATTTAGATAATCTTCATCTAACGTCCAAAAACCGCCTATTTATAAAATGTCATGCGCAATACCTTTTCCTGGTTCATCATTCGGTCTAGGTATCTTTTTGAAACTTTTATTGAGTGAAAGGTTATGTCGGATAGAATTCTATAAAAATTATTAATTATATAAATCAGTTACCTGCCACGCTGCTTCGGCATTCCTATAGTAAGGGAAACTCTCTTTTATCCATTCATAAATTCCATTCAAAGTCAGTCTGTTCTTCTCAGCTGACTGAAGCGCCTTGCTAATTAATGTGGCATAAGAATAGGGTGGTTTTTGCTGTGAGTCGTTGCACGGCACGACTTCAGCATTTTTAGAAGCTTTGGATACCTTCACTCTGTTTTTATGTTCTACAAGTTTAATTGGCGGAAGAATTGGAGCTGTAGTCTCAACAGGTGCATCAAGTAGTTTGGTCACAGGTATTACATTTCCTTTCTTGGGCAACGAATTCCCATTGAATGAGCGCCTTCTATGTCGACTTTTATTACTACCACTGGAATTTCTTCTTCTTCCAGAGTCACCGTAGAAATACGGCGAATTTTCTTTACCGCCCTCTCTTCCATAGTTAAAAACATCACACGGTCTCACTTGCAAAGGCTGATGAAGATCTTCGTCGATAGCATTCGCCTGATTATAATCATATTGCATGATTTCATAATTTTTTCTTTCATTCCACATGACATTTTCGTATTTCCACGAGTCTTTAGAATGTTCAATATACATGATTGGTGGTGTTTGTCTTGGAATGCCTTGAATAGGATCGTAATATGTATATTGGCCATAATTATCCATTCCGTATGTGACATCAGTCCCTTGGAAGTGGTTGGTTTGATCATCCTCCAATAATAAAGGTGGCGCTCTTGGGGAATTATTGTTTCTAAGATTTTCATAGTAATTTCGGGTTTGCAAATTGTGATTTATATTATACGAATTGTATTCCGAATACGAATGCAACCAGGAAAGCTCAGACAAAGAGGTAGAACGTTTTGCTTCAATTGAGAACATATCATTTTGGTTTTCTTGTTGCGTATTTGGCTTCGTTAATAGATTTTGCCCGCAGCTTTCATCTATGCTTTGTTCGATGTTTGATATTGATTCGTTAGGAAAACGAGATAACATGGGCAATAGCGGAGTTTAATATCCGAAAATTAAACATCGTCGAACTACATATTTTCTTATTTTGTCGGGTAAAAATAATGCAAGTTGCTATATTTAAACGTTAAAAAATATAAGCCACATATGGTAGTCGAAAATTTTACGGCACCACATATTTTGAAGAGAAAATATGCACAAATAGTGGCAGCGATAAAAATTCAGAGATGGTTTAGACATAAAGTACCCTTGTTGCGCTACAGGCGAGCCTTGAAAGAGAAGACAGCAGCTATTACAATTCAGAGATTTTGGAGAAAGCATAATTCAGCAGGATTAAAAATTATAAGGCTATCAAGAAGATTGAATAAAGGCTGGGCTATGCTTGCCGCTTATCGCAATTCGAAAGGATTATCATCAATGGCTAAAATCAACCAATTTTCCGCTCTTAGAATGGAGTTAAAAAAGCAATTAGCCACAGCATTTTGTTACTTGACCTCCAAATATGCAGGTTCTTTAACATGCTTTCTGGAGTATGAACTGGAAAGTAAAGGCTATCCATACATGATTGTCATACCTTACCATCATATTAATACTATTTTTCACCCAGATAAATCTTTTGCTGTTCATTATAACGTTAGAGTGAAAATAACAATTTTCCGTGAGTATGAAATTAGGTGCTACAATGATGAATACATATATGAAAAAGGAAATCTGAAGGATTTGGAACATTTAAATTCGGTCATTTCGTTTGTTACAAATCCGCATATTCAGTTATGTAGAGGAGTCCCTTTGGAATACGCTCCTCATACTATTCAATTCTCAAAAGATTTTATTTTTCAGAGTACTGCATTCCGTTCATTTCGTAACATAAAATGCAAAGGGCTCACAGGTTCTACTTCAAAAGATTCACTTTGTGATGTTTGTGAATCTTCGGTAAAGAAACATAGTGAAAACATACCGATGCCTCTTATTAATCAGCTTATTAATCCGTTGGCAAAGAAAAATTCAGCAACTCCTGACAACTCCATGTATTTCAAATCTCATTCAAAACTGCATGATCTAGCCCTTTGTAGCGCAATGCTACCCCCTTTAACACCTGATTGATAGCATAAATAAATATTCTTTATTGTCTTGACTTGCCAAGCCACCCTCTGAAAAAAACCCATAACTCGAATGTACGGAAACGAGTGTTCAAACGTTTTAGATAGAGAGAGAGCCTTGGCCCTAAATTTTCAAGATTCAGAAAAGCCATCTGGTTCCTCCCACTATGACATTTGTCCATGGGAAACCAATGTAGATCTCGAGCCACTTTTTGGTGACCGTCAGGATAATTTAGCTCCTTTGGATCACAATTTTGAGAATGATTTTGAAAAACTTTTGTCCAACAATAGACGACTACAGCGACTTCTTGAGCAAAGGAAGCTATTTGTGCAAGAGAGTATAGCAAAAGTCCACGAACTTCAAGTATTCAAAAATATTAGCATCCCATAAGGTTTACTTGAATGATTTATTGATTAAAAAGCACTTGAAAAATGATTCTCGATCTCATAATGACTTTGAGGTTCCTCATTACTTTCGGGATCCTGAAGGTAAAGTGCCTGAATTAAATCCAGATTCTTATATAAAAATGGAGAAAGAAATTGAAGAGCCGCTGATTCTAAGGTCGACAAAATGTAATAAAAATTCATATAATATTAATAAAGGGCGTTTTGAAGAGGATAAAATTCTCAGCAAAAGTATTCGAATCCAAAATTATAAACTAATGATGGATCTTGCCATTCAAGAGTAATTTTAACTTTCTATAAAAACATAGAATTCATAGAAAGTATAACATTAATAGCCTGGAAGGTTTAGACAAGAAAGGCGACAAACATATATTACAAGAATTGAAAGGAATAATGAATGAAATATCTACTATGGACCAAAAAAATTTTGAGTTTAACATTTTCGGATTAGATTGGAATGAAATAAGTTCCCACCTGCCCAAGAGAACACCGCATGATTGTTTAATCCGATGGACTGTTCATCTTCATCCTGCTATCAATCATTCTGAATGGACTAAAGAAGAAGAAACTACTCTTCTTTCCTTAGCCGGCAAGCATAAGTTTAGGCACTGGGCAAAAATTGCTGAAGAACTAGGAACTAATAGAACTTCTTCAGCATGCTTTATTCATTTTCAAAGAAAGCTTAACAAAACTTTGCTAAAAGGAAAGTGGTCAGAGGCTGAAGATGATTTGATGAAGAAAGGAATAGAAATGTTTGGCGAAGGGAATTGGCAAGAAATTTCATCGCTTATCCCTGGTCGCATGGGTCAACAATGCTTACATAGGTGGCTGAAATGTATTCGTCCAGACATCAAAAGGGGAAGGTGGACCGAATTAGAAACTCAAGTAAATAATATGATCTTCTTTTATTCAAGTGGCTACTTGCTGCTGTTGATATGTTTTCAACTAAAAATTGGTTTCAGATACAACAATATGTACCTGGAAAGACTGATGTTCAATGCAGAGAAAGATATGTTAATATTTTAGATAATTCATTAGTTCATTCACCCTGGACTCCTGAGGAAGATAAAGCTCTCTTGGCAGCTGCTGAGAAATACGGCCCTGGAAAATGGTCACTAATCGCAAAAGAACTCGGAAATAGAACAGATAATATGGTGTCAAGAAGATTTTTAAATTTAACAAAAAAGAATCAAAATCAAAAGAAGAAGGGGGCAGGCAAAAAGTCGGAGACTGACGATGAAAATCTAACTGAAAGTGAGGATGAAAATGGAGATGAAAATAAAAATGCAGATAAAAATGACAAAGAGGATGAAAACATGAATGCAGATAAAATGGAAGTTAAGAATGAAAGTCAAATTGAAGATAATAATCAAAATCAAAATGATAAATAAAAACACTAAAATTTTCTTTATGCATAAGCGCTTAATACATTTTCTTGATTTCCATGGATCATAATTGTCGCTATTGGTATGCTACTTAGTTTGTCAAGCCAACCTATATAATCGTCAATGGGGATGTTAAAAGCAGGCAGGGGAAAATTGACAAAAATTAATGACGAATCTTTAGAGTTCTAAATATCCAATATGTATTTAAAATTACTTCTTTCATGACCTCTACCACTTCATTAATGTACACAGACTTCTGCTCAACGAAATTATCAGAACTTTCATCAATTGGGGGTCCCGGTAGTTTGCATGCTATTACTTCACTGGGTATTCGTAGCATTTCCATTAAATGGACCATTCGTCTTTTTTTATCATCCAGGTCATTATCATTATCCACTAAAGTAAAAACCCTAATCATTGAATTCTTCACTGAGCAATGTAAAGAATATGCCAAAAGCGGCGTTAATCCTCCATCGTCATATATCCAATACACATCAATTATCTTCTTCCCCTGGATAGCATTATATTTAGTCAAATTTCTGGTCACAAGTACCCCAAAGCTGAGCTCAAAAGAGTCTCGTATTAAATTGACATACTCTGCCTTCAATTCATAAGGAGTGGCTTCCCCGCCGCTTAGAAATTTCAAGAACAAAATATTAGGTCTGATTGCGCCTAAGCCTGAAACTTGAAACATAACTTGGGCTCCTTCTCTCAATGTAGGAGACACTACTCTACTAATGATGCATTCTACTCCATCGTGAAAATAATAACATTGCTTGCTCAAATCACATATTTCTTTTTTCTTATCATTGAAGTTTCCAATCAGAACATTTCCTATAATGACAGCACCACACGCCTTGTAATTCAACTCGTGAGCAAATTTAATAATATCATGTGACTTTTCAATATCCCTACACAAAACCAGAAACTGAGGTTTAAAATTTTTCACGTGGTGAGCCTTATGGCCTAGCCGCAAAAGATCCTTCCAGGCGTCGTTGTAGATCATTGTTTCCCCTATGGAGCCCCATGCAACATGCGGATTTAACTTTTCTATTATTGAATAGACGATGATTCCAATTATTATGGACAATGCAAATGTAAACCAATCAATAAGAATCATACAAATAACGCATATTATTGAGCCAGTTAGTGAAACTAATGGATGATAGTATTTAAACGATGGTCTCCAGCCTGACGAATGTGATGTTGACAGCTTATAACAGGCATAATTAATGACTACATATGGCACGAGATAAAATTGAGTCGCTAGTGCTGAAACTGGATTCAAGTCGCCAAGAAACAAGCAGATGCTGCTAACCAACCAGCACAGTGCATAAGAGTAGATAGGTTCATTTGATTTTCCAAAGCCTTTTCCCAATATTCTTAGAGATGGAAATAAGTTATCTAAGCACACTGCTTGAAAAATTCTAGGGGCATCCACCAGAGCACCTAAANATCCTAGGGGCATCCACCAGAGCGCCTAAAGCCGAGGAGAGAGTAGCCGATATTACGCCAACGTAGAATACTGGTGACCAAATTGACAATTTACTCATAACAAAATAATTAGACACAAGCTCTTCTCTAGTGCAAGTTGCTCCCAGTATCCAAACAAAAAGCAAATAGAATGAAGACGTACATACTATGCTCAAAAACGTACCTATCGGAACAGACTTTTGGGAGTCTTTCAAATCACCTGATATATTTAATCCTGCAAAGATGCCGGTAACAGCCGGAAAAAAGACTGCAAAAGCCGTAAAAAAGCCAGGAGACACCAATGCCATTCCAAACATTTGTTCTCCAAGGCCTTTGGGAAGATGCTCGATCGGGAATGATGGTGTCCAGTTTTCAGAAAACGTTTTCGCAGTATAGGAAGTCACTGTTCCAGGTTCTGTAATAAAGAATGACCCAATGATGACAAATAATAAAGGAACGAACATTGCAAGAAAAAGGATGTAATTCAACTTTATAACCCATTCAACACCATTAGCCGCTATAATTATCAATAAAGTTATAGTAATTAAAGAATATAGAATTTGATCCCAATAAATTGTTCCGGTCACATACTTTCCTGGTAGAATTGACATCAATGTTTCTACAAAACCCAAGGTGTGTAGTGTAACAGACACAGCTGCCGCCAAAGAAAACAAAATGCCGATTACCGCACCAAATTTAGGGCCAAGAGATCTTGAAACAACAAAATATGCACCACCGCCCTTCATTAACCCATTAGTGCTGATTGCAGACATTGATAACGAAGTAATTATACTGATGAGAGTAGATATTAACACTATTATTGATCCTAGGCCGATACCTGCCACTCCCGATAACCAACCCATTCTTAAAAAGAGAATAGCACCCCATATACTAATAATGCACCGTAAAAATACTCCATCAAAAGTACCGTACTTTGGACTTCGAATTGAATTTACTCGAGTTTCGTCTTTTGTTTTCTTTATAACCTTTTTATTCCCATATAAAAGGTCATTGATTGTAGGCCGAAATGCTTGGAGTTCTTGGGCATCAATTAAATATGTTTCTTCGAATGGATGTAATTCTACGCTACTAACATTTACAGATTTTAAATGCACATCTGCGTCATGACTTTCTATGGTCGCATCATTTCTGATGCCGTTGGGCATTGCCACAAATGTTATTGTTTGGACTTGAACAAATATTTTACATTTTTATATTTTTGTTTTAAAGTATTAGAATGTACTGTGTACAACCTGAATAGTTATTGTTATCGACCTAGCAAGTATTTGATTAATTGATTTCTGTGAAGATATTTTGGGCAATGGGCGGCAAAGCTAAATTCAATTGCTGACAGCCATTTCTACAACTTCCTGGCTCATTAGCCAATTAATATGTACATTATGGAAGATCAAATGTATTGTAAAATCATTTATTTAATTTCCTACAAGGCAACTTGAACATCGTTGTATTCGTAGTAAAGGTTTCCTACATCATGATTTCCATGAAACTTCCAGCCATCTTGCGTCATGTGATACACTAAAACTCATTATATACGAGAAAATATTACAATTAATAGAACCGCCGGAATATGCGTCCCTATGTGTGGCGTGATAAATAGCTCTTCTTCCAAGTTCAAGTGCCTCATTGACAGTAAGATCAAAATGGTATCCTGTATCCAATACACCATACGCAAAGGTCGATCCGGAGCCAACAGAAAACAAGTCTCCTTTTAAACGAGTACCGTCGTTATCTACATAAAATAGATTGGGTCCCTATATTAAAATTGAAATTGGGCTACCGTCTTATCCCATCCAGTTACCATTGTTCCCATTGAAAGCTTTTAAGAAAACATAATATTTTTACTCCCATTCCTTTATACGAATACACCATATTTGCAAGAAGTTTCGAAGCAGCAGCCACAGATATTCTTTCCTTATTTCTCAGTTCGTATAATCAATTTCTTAATAATTTTTTGGATTACCTGCATCTCCTCCCTAGTTCACGTTCCCAATACGAACAATCCGCAGCCCCTCCGGCCATTGTCCCCAACAAATAGGGGTTAATTTCAATAACTTTTTTAACCGTCTGGGATGCGATGTAAGGACCTGTGATCAAAATATGCATTTTTTACCAGCTGTAGCCCTAGAATCAACGGCGATAATCACACCCTCTTGAAATTGGAAGCCTAAAGTAGTGGTTCCATGGCGCATTTCAATTTTACATGGAGAATCTGAATTAGGATCCATAAGTTTATCATAAAATTCAACGGGCTATGTGTATAAAATCTTAGTTGTGTACGTTATTTGCAGGTGCCATATCGAAAGTTGGACACTTTTGATTAAAATTGAAGTAGTCGATAGACTCATCAAGTTTGGAGTTTAGCAATGAATTTCCAGGCATAAAAGAAAGGTCAATCATATGGAATGTCTGAATTTTCGGAATCCAGGGTTCAAAAAAGCGAAATATAGTTCTTGAAAAATATATTCCTTTCATATATGAAATTATGAATTAATTATTAAATTATACTTTTTAATTATTGGAAATTAAATTCAAATTGATCGTAAACTCACAAATACGTCATTTTGATAAATTTCATCCCAAAATTTTGTCATGATGTAATGGATGTATCAATTTATAGGAGATGATGTTTTTTTTCAATACCTTGACTGCTATATTAAAACCCATCATTAACGCTGTGGCTGGGAAGTTTCTAGAAAAATCTCATGTCGTTAGTGAAGTGCAAGAATAGAGGATGCAATAAAATGTTTGATCCTGACCAAAACAATGAAGAATCATGCTGTTTCCATACAATGGGGCCAATTTTTCACGAAGTATAAGAATTACAAACAATGTATGATAGGGAATGAAAGGATGGGGCTGTTGTTCTAAAAGAGTTATTGAATTTAATGATTTTTTGAATATTCCAGGTTGCACGACTGGAAAACATTCTACTATCGAAGTTGCTGAAGAAAAAAAGGAGTCCACACCCACCACACTGGCGGGAGTACCAACAAGAAGTGAAAATATTGTTGTAAATGAAAATATTAATAAAAATACCGAATTCTTTTCTTTCCAACACTCTGATGTTAATAAAGAGAAAGAATCTAAAAATAAGATTAAAGAGGAAGACTTGAATGATATTAAAGATGCTAAAATTGGCGTTGGAACTAAATGTAAAAGGAAGGGATGTAATGCCGTGTTCAATGGGGAAGAATCACGCGAGGAAGAGTGCCACTTTCACCCAGGCGACCCAATTTTTCATGAAGGGTCCAAAGGATACACTTGCTGTTCTCGAAAGGTTTTAGAGTTTGATGAATTTTTAAAAATCAAGGGCTGTAAACTAGGAAAGCATAGATTTACAGAACCCCAGGTAGTTCAACAAAAGGAGGAAAAGATTGATATCAAGCATGATTGGTATCAAACTCAAACACACATTATTGTTTCTTTGTTTGCCAAAAAGGCCGACAAAGAAAACACGGTGATTTCCTTCACTCAAAACTCCTTCACTGCGTCAATCAAATTTCAAGATGGCCGTTCCACCGTTTATGAAGCCAATCTTTTTGACGTAATGATGATTCAAATTTACAAATAGTGTATTGACGAAGAAAATTCGCGCTATAGCATTCTTGGAACAAAGATAGAACTTTCGTTAAAGAAGAAGAGTGGAATTTCTTGGCCAACATTAAACCCAAGTGCAAACGTCACTTCATTCACTACTTTTGGTGTTTCGGGAACCACAGGTACAATAGGTTCAAAGGAAATGGTGTACAATAACGACATTCCACTAAATTCCTTGTCTCGCTAACATAAATAAATGATAAATCTGTCACTTTTCTGTTTATGTCATAATTTCCATTTTTGTAACCTGTCACAAAAATATTGAGCTTGAGCTTTCAACGCCACTATTTGATTGATACCAAGCTCCATTATGTCCTTTGACTTGGATCTCGAACTTGATAGTAATTTCGAAGATGAATATAGTCAAATATTTAATTGGATTTCAAGGTCAGATCTTCAACCTTCGCTAGATGCTTGCAATTTCTCTAATCCAGTCACCATCAGTCAGAAATCAAAGACATCAATAAAGGTTTGTGATAATTGTGGCACCACCAGAAGTTGCAAATGGAGAAGATCCGCGATTGATCCGAAATTTACTTGGTGCAATACGTGCAGACTTCATTACAATATTAACAAGAAAATTAGAGTACCTCCACATAAAGAAAATCGTAAAATTAATTGTGAAATGACGTATTCCGCGAAATCTTATAGACTGGCATATCAAAATTTGATTACAGCCATCGGACATGAAAATTCAATTGCTACCGAACTGATGAAAAACTATTTAGATAATGAAAGAATCTTAAAAGC
>KE561130.1:0-19988 GCA_000442015.1 Rozella allomycis CSF55 | reverse complement strand
ATCACAAATCAAAATCTTCTTTAAGTTCCATAGACATTGATGAGTTTATACCTTGACTAAGGTCTTCCATATTTTGTTCTAAGTCTTCTTCATCATCGTCTTGGATAGTTTTCGTTAAATTAGNTAGCTTTCGCTAAATCAGGCAAAACAACAGACGAAATGTATTCATGCATTGAGTCGTCGGAGTTTTGATCTAAAATCTTTGAAAATCTTGAAACACCGTAACCGATTAAATTTCCAGCCCTGTAAAGCTTAGGTATGGACCATTGTTTAAACTAAAACAAATTCATAATGATTTTACTGCATCGTTTCCTTCCGTAGCTCCGAGGTAAGACGTTTCAATTGTGACACTACATGGAATATTCAGCTCTTTCCACAATACAACTCTTGCCGTTGTTCTTTTTGATTTTTGAATCTTAAACCTGGAATTCGAATAATCAACAAAATCACAACTTTGTTTTAAACTAAACGTAAATAGTTTTTCCAGATTATTAGCATTAGGACATCCGAAAACGAATATATTGTTTTTTCTGGAATGCCCATGTAGATCTATTGAGATCTATTTTTAGCAAATCAACTCTCATGCTTACTGTTGGGGATATTTTCGAGATTTTGCAAATATATGACCACAGGTTTTTTACACACCAAATCGCGTAACTTTTATTCTTAGAGGGTGATTGCCATTCCCTGTTCAAATCCACTCCAGTTAAGGAGCATCGATGACTATTATTGAGTTTAAATTAGCATTTACTTTCCTTCAATAACACCATCTGGATTTAGCATTGGAACAATTTTAAAAATATAATTATTTCGAAGATAATTGGCATCTTCAGATGGCCCGAGTAAAAAATTAAGCATTCCTGCCATCATAATATAGAATCATCCTTGCCTTCCATTATGTAGCTAGAATTAGATTCTCCTGGATGAACTCTGGCTGTTATAAAAATATACGTTCTGTTTTCTATAGGTTTAACACTATACATATTCGTGATAGTCAAACAATCCACCACATTATTATTATCAGTGTAACAAACAGCTTGGCGCTCATAATAAATATCATTCGAAGGAACATTGATTCTTCTTGATATAGAATCAAGGTAAACTTGCAAATCGGTATAAGTATACGGAAAATGATATGCCAAGTAACATTCGTCGTCATCATAGGGGAAATTAATCTTAAATTTTAGTGCAGAGTAATTAGCATTTTCTTTACTAGGATTTGGAATCACGTGTTTAAAGTATGAAATATCATATCCATGTCTGTGCCATCCTATGTTACCTGCATCCGAGGACTTTGTCGAATAGAATACAGGTTGCATGCCGTCTTCAAAAGATGATGATGGTTTCACATAATTTATCACATAGAATGTATATTCTTCATCTTTTTTTGTGTTGGAAACTTCAAAATAAAACCATTGATGATGTTGTCCTAAATTTGATCCAACATCCGGTCTTATGAATAAAAAGTAAACATTATTTCCAACATAAACAGATCGATGCAAATTGCCAGATTCAAATCTTGATTCGAACTTCAAGCAATTATGATTATCACATTCCTCATCCGTTGAGTCTAGATCATAAACAATACTAGCGATAGTCCTTTCTGTCATGATATTCAGTAAAATTTCAATGAAATCACTATCGTTAATGTACTTTAAGTTTACTTTGAAGATTCATTAGCATCACACAGGTTAGTATTGAAGGGTTCTTCGGTTGATGACCACGCCCAACTATGCAGGACTCTCTTTGAGTGACTGATTACGGAGTTTATTTTATATGTGGCTTCTTGTATGCTTTTTTGATTTAGACCGTTTCTCTCATTCACATAAAGGAGCTCGTCAAAAGATTCGGACCTGTCAGTTGAACCTATTTGATCTTTGAAATATGTTCTTTCGGGTATAAAATACAAGGGACGATCTTTTATGATGTTTCTTAAAATCCCTTTAAGCGATTTGCAGACTTCATTGTTCGCTTCAACGTTTTGTATAATCGTAGTTCGCAAAAATTCTAGTCCGTCAGAATTTAAGAATTGAGAAACATACACGCCTATGACTAGTTGAAGAATTTATATACTTGATGTAGTTAAGTTAAGTAAAATGCCTAATATCAACTTTTGTAAAGGCGATGAAACATCACTAGATTCGTTGTTTTCATATTTCGTTATTAAATAGGCCAAATCAAAATTAGGTTTTAAATCTGATAAAAGTGTTGGTGATTTAGTCAGATGATATATTAGTTCCAAATTCTTTTTGAAATCGGAGTGCAATAATTTATCTGCGTTGTCCCAAAATCTTTTTAGCCAATGGAGAAATTGTTGATTTTTTAAAGCAATTTTGCAATTCAAATCATTTTGAAGTGCGACTGAAAGAATAGGAAATAGCAACTGTATTATTTGATCACTAGATTCGTCAGCGGCCATACAATAACTTCTGATAATGGGCTCAAGAGCCAATTGAAGTCTTACTTTGATAGCAAATTTTTTGTCTTAAAGAGGCTAGGAATTAATTAGTACCTTTGTTTGCCGCATATTCAAGTAGGTCTATCAAATCTGCCAGTTCAAGAATAAATTTATCCGAATACATGTTTTGTAGATGCACAAATGCATCTAGCAAGGAAGTTGTGAAACCTTGTTTGAAGCAATCGGATTTATATTTGGCTGTTCAATTAACCAAATGCATATTTACTTGAGCCTTTCATGTAAATAGACTTTGATATAGACAGGAGGCATGTCAATTTTTCTTGGTCCGTATAAAAGTACTATTCAGAAGGTTTGTAATTGTTACCTTAAAAAGTGTGCCCAATAGTTGAACACGAATGTTTGATTTGGCTGTTAATTTCCATTTCCTTTTATCAGGAAATGAGATGTAACAATTATTACCTATTTGTTCTAAAATGTCTTGTAGTTTTGTGCAATGGTTCATTGCATGATTTGCCCATGCTTCGTTTGACCCACCCTGAAACTGCAAATTAGAGAAACTTTTTCTAATTTCATCGGGAGAAGACAATGAGGAGTTTGATGTAACCTTGTCGGACATCTTTGAAATGCATTTTTCAATCGAGTTCCAGACCGACCCCAATTCTTCCAAGTCTCTATTAGAGATCGCAGGCATAAACTGAATTTCGCCTTGGTGACCACTCTAATGACAACAAAGGAGAAATCATTAAAGCGTAATAAAATTTTAGTTCGAAATAAAAATGTATATATTTATTGCACAATTATTAACGTTTGATAGATTTAGAGAAAGATGGTTTCGAAGTTTTCCATTTAAATTCTACCATTATGGCGATATGATCGGAAGGAAAATGCATGTTTGGAAAACCAACAATTTTCGAAGCATAATCTTCAGAAATACCTGATAAAACAGCAGAAACTGTCAACGTTTTGTGAGAGAACCAAATATAGTCTAAAACACCCGTGAAATTAGGTGTGAAATTGGTGAAAGGTAGTTCTGATTTCAGAGCCGACTCATAGGCACTTTGTAACGGTAGCAAATGTTTGACACCTTCAGTAGTGTACGGAATGTAAGTGAAATCACCAAAGTCTTCATGTGTGTTTTCTATTGATCCTGTCGATAGAAATCTGTAAACGCCAGACGATGGGAGAGAATTAAAATCACCACACAACGCAATAGCAGAATTTGGAAACTTTTTGTAAAATAATTCTAATTCTTCAATCATGATTGCTGTTTGGACCAGCTTTACGTCCTTATGAAGAGGATCCCAATGTATATGACAATTTCCAACAATAAGCCGTTCATTCATAGCCTTGTATTCTAGTGCGGCAAACAGAGCAATATTATCCTTTGTCATCACTCTGTTGTACATATCATCTGTCTTTCTATCTGGCCTACTGTGGCAATGCTGATTAAACTCCACAAAATGTGATTTGAGCAAAGTAAATCTAATACAGGGTTAATCCTTTTAATACTTTTGTTTAAAGAAAATCGCACATCCATCAACCGTTCGCTTGTCTTGATCTGACATTGTTCGCGCCCTCGACTTTGGATGGAAAATTCCGGAATAACCATGAAGGCTCAATTGAACGACGAAAAATTCTTCAAATTGCGCGGTTTCGACTTCCTAATCAAATCAATTAATGTGAAATACTTGTAGGCATAATATATCGGCGTTGTAATCGATAATTTCTTGAAGAATTTTGGTGCGCCTATATTCCCATAACAGAGCCCAAGATGGAGTGTAGCCATACGATGATTGCGATGCATATTTTTCACATAATATATTGTAGCTAAGGCAAGTAAACACTTGACTGGGATCGGTTTCAGACTCTAGCACAATCCATTCTCTTTCAATAGGTTGAATTGTATCTGAAATATAGACCGAATCAAATACATACCTGGTGCGTGGTCTCTTAAGAAGGCTATTAAAGATTGAGTCCCTTGTTTCTGGTACAATGAAGAGATCGGATCGCTTAGATGATTGCCTTCCAAACCCAAAAACTCTAATTGGTACAATGTCCCCATCTCGAATGGAAGGGTGGAAAGCAAATTGTCAAAAAGTAATAAATCCTTTAAATTTGTTAAATGTCCAATTTCTGGTGGCAACGCCTTCAATTGATTGCCAGAAAGGTCCAGAACGTTCAACGAGTTAAGCCTTCCAATGTCACCAGGAATAAATGTCAATGAATTATGGTTGAGATATAAACACGTTAAAAAAGAATACTTGAAAAGGAAATTGGAAACATTTCTACACATCATTCCACTTAGATCTAAGGTCGTCCAACTCTGTGAGAGACTGTTTTCAGTGCTTTCAGACTTTTCGTTTTTGAAAATTGTTTCAGTCAACATCGAGACACTTCCATTTGTCCCTGTTCTAGTAGATGTTGCAGCCAGTCTTGCCCTATAATGTGGGGTTGCTGTATTTCTTGATACCACCTGTCGCAATAATTGTTGTTGATGAGAAGAAGACAAAGAATGAAAATTACCAGGCAGCTGAGACAAAAATGAATTTGGCAGAGTCGAAAGCGAGATCGTCGCTGACGAATGGTTGAATAGTGCAATATTCACAGGTTTGTGACTATTCCCACTGTGATTATATGATTTAAATGGTATAGATCCTTGATCCATCAACGCGATACCAGCAGAAGCAGCTGGTAACGCATAATCCCTTTCGCTATCCATCGATCAACCAGGGTTAAGCCACGTCCGTAAGCAAACAACTAAACAACAATATTAATGAAATATAATTTTTAATTTATTACATAGATACCCTTATAGTCTTTATCAAATTTATCGAATTATAATCTCCAGTCCATTCTCTTAAAAATCTGACAATTTCAGAGCTCTGCAGATTCGGTACTTCCAAACCACCAGTGTACTCACTCATTTCTTCTGATTTCAAATTTTCTAAGACTTTTAGTTTTGTGATTTGTGAATTGCTAGCTGAACTCTTCAAGTCTCTAATTTCTTTCATTTCGGTGTCGTGTCTATTTACATATCTATTAAAAGAAAGTTGATTCTTGTTACTCCTTTGCGAATCCTTTGATTTCGTCAACATGGAAATTCTTCTTCTCTGGAATACCAGATATCACCTTTTGAAACCAAAGAAATCGCTCGACTGAATTATAATAACATGATTTTTAGTACCTTTTGGAGCTACTTTGTAAAGCATCGTCTTCTTTTTTTGCTCTTGAACTTTTTCGGTCCGTAAAATAGATCTAGCCATTTGAACAGCTCTTCTGGATTTAGGATGAGCGCCAACTTTTTTGATAGATTTTAAGGATAGTTTCTTGTTATTTGGCTAATGAAAGAATCATATAATTCATACCATAATTTATGGTGGCGTAGGTTTATGGAAGACGAACTGTATGATAACCTATTCCTTGCAAAATCTACGTCAGAAAAAGATTCCCTGCTAAATGAAAAATGTGAAAAACTATTAAGGGAGTTGGAATCCCAAAATAAGAAGGTACAAGACACGAAAGGCACACCATAGATTTCACTGCTTGAGAATTACAAAGTAAATCTGGAAAAAAATATATCGTGTCTATATAAGACAGCTATTGAGGAATTGTCAAGGAAAGAAATGATAATTAACGAATTGAGGACGGAAGTATGTTATTTAGTCTTATGTTAATTAACAGATTGAAAAGTTAAAAGATAGAAATTAAGCCATATTTAGTATTTTCCTTGCACGTAATTGTAATAAATACAGATCTAGATCTACATTGATTTGTTTATAAACTTTGATTTGAGCCTGCGCCTCACATGCAGACAAAAAAACCAGTCAAGTATGACTTAAACTTCAGTTTTAAAGAGTATGGATAGACGGTTGTTTTGATATGATGCATTATGGTCATTCAAATGCGATTAGGCAAGTAATTATGAGCAAAGTGAGTAAAAGGCCAAAGAAATGGGAGATTACCTTATTGTCGGAGTTCATTCCGATGAAGAAATAAGAAAACATAAAGGTCCAACTGTAATGAATCAAGAGGAAAGGTAAATTAAGATATATTGAGTCACTGAGATATGAGGCCGTTGCAGCTTGCAAATGGGTTGACGAGGTTGTTCCGAATGCACCATACTTTACAACTGTTGATATACTAGATCAATATGATGCTGATTTCTGTGTACATGGCGATGATATTAGTAAGATTAATGTAATGACTAATAATGCCACATTGTCTGATGGCACAGATTGCTATGAAGAGGTTAAAAAGGCAGGGCGGTATAAAGAATGTAAAAGGACGACTGGTATGATTTATATGGTTTTATTTCAGGGGTGTCTACAACAGAGTTGGTTGGTCGTATGTTGTTGCTTACCAGGGTTCATCATCAACTAAATGAAAATAGCTTCCCAGTAAAATCGATCGAAAATTTTCAAAATAATCCAAAGTCTAGATATACATCTGGAGTGTCTCATTTTTTGACCACATCTAGAAAAATTGTTCAATTTAGTAATAAGAAGGAGCCAAAGGTAACATTATCATAATAAGAGAACAAGACTGGTGATAAAATAATATATGTAGATGGTGCTTTCGATCTTTTTCGTAAGTTTTGAATATTATTCTTATAGATGTGGGACATATAGAATTATTGAAGAAGGCGAAGGAATTGGGTGATTATTTGCTAGTGGGGATCCATGATGACAAGGTAAGAATCATCTTGACCATTAAGAAGACTGTAAATGCCATAAAGGGTTCTAACTATCCAATAATGAATGTGCATGAAAGAACTTTGAGTGTTTTATCTTGTCGTTATGTCGACGAGGTGGTGATCGGTGCGCCGTACAGTGTAAATGAAGAAATGATGACGGCCATTTATAATATTGACATTGTGGTTCATGGAAAGACTGAAGTGTTCAGTGTGAATGGTGAAGATCCCTACAAAGTAAAACATTAAAGCTTGAATTTAAAAGTATCCAAAATCTGTGTCCAAATTCATAGAAATTGAGACAAAGTATTCCTATTTGACCACCGAGTGCGTCATTGAAAGAATTTTCAACAATCGAAAGCTTTACGAGGAAAGAAACAGAAAAAAGGAAGAAAAAGAAAATTTGATTATAAATAATTTACAGAAATAAATATTTTATTTCTTCAAATTTCATCTCTTGTGGGAGTTCTGCTAAGAGAAGATTTTCTGTTCCTTTTGGTTTCAAAGTTATTCTTTCGCTGATCATCTCGATCAAAATTGTCTCTGCTTCTTGATCTGTCATGTCGCTTAGTAAATCTGTGACGTTCTACGGAACNCATGTCGCTTAGTAAATCTGTCACGTTCTATGGAACTACTGCGATGTCTATGGCGATCAGTTGACCTGCTTTGATGCCTATGGCGATCAGTTGACCTACTTCGATGTCTTTGGCGTTCAATCGATCTGCTGCGATGTCGATGACGCTCAAAAGACCTACTGCGATGTCTATGGCGATCAGTTGACCTGCTGCGATGTCTTTGACGGTCAGTAGATCTACTTCGACGTCTATGAGGCTCTACTGACCTACTTCGATGTCTATGAGGCTCTACTGACCTACTTCGATGGCGATGGCGATGAGTAGACCTACTACGATTTCTATGTTGTCTATGACGGTCAACAGATCTACTACGATTCCTACTGTGTCTAGGTGAAGTCAAAGTGTTGCTATTATTCCGAGCTGAAATTCTCTCTCTGGATCTACTTTGATATCGTCTAGGTGATCGGCTCATTTTTCTTCTTGTGCCATGATTTGAGGAATCGTCCAATTTTCTTCGATTGCTGTCATGCAGTTTCATCTCAGTTCTTAATCTCTCTTCTTCCATCTATTTCAATCTTTATTTTGTATTTACTTTTCTCTTCATTAATTCGTTTTTGCTTTGTTCTATGAACTCTTTGGGAATTCCAGCAGCAGAATTTTGAGCACTCAGCAATAACCGCCAAAGTTCCAACATGAATTTGCCAGCTTTATCTTCAAGAAATCCTGTGAGCTGAACTTGAATATTTTTAGGATCAGGTTTATCCTTTATTGACTTCAAATAAATCAATTACAGTTTCTTCAAACAGATTAAATATCAAATTGACTACAACATCATCCTCCATCCCCAATATATCAGTAACTTTCTTTGCTATCCAAGGCCTTAATGCATCAAAGGTAACCTTTTTCATATCAACCTATTCATAGACTTTGCCATTATTACCTTTTCTCTAAACTCACGGGGAAACTTCATTCCTTTTGCAAGCTCCTGGTCTCTATTCCCAAAACGATGATCATCTTCTATCGACGTTATCTTTGTTTAGTAACTGTTGGTCTTACGCGAAAACTCATTTGTAAATTTCAGAAGGGAATAAACAGATGAATTTATTTTATTTTGCTGCTTGCTTTTGCTGCTGTTCTGCTTGTTGTTTAGCTGCCAAATCTTTGTAGAATTGATGCGAGTTTTTAATTTGGGGGAGGATTACTTCATTAATTTCAGGTAATACTTTCCCTACACATTCAAAGAGGGGAATCATCACAAATCCAATAAAACCTATTTGCGCACCAGCCTTGGTAACTTTCTCTCGATCCATGAATGGTGCCACTGGGAGTCCTTGGGCCTTTTCCATATCGCTTTGTTGAAAAAATTCTTCCAATAGGGCATCTACCCAAGGTTCAGCAACATCCGCTGGCCTAGCTTCATTTGAGATATCAGAACATTTCATTAACATCACATGAAGCTAATCTTCATTGAAAATTTAATGTTACCAGTTGTCGGTGTTCGGTATCATTAATGTTGAAGGTTTCTGACACGGATTTCAATTTATTAACATACTCTAGTGTCGATAATTGCTATCTTATACCTCCATGTTTTGCCATATCAGTCGCTAAAATGCAGCGAATTATTCCCTTTCTAATTTCCCACCATTCCTTGTCAGACACATTCGACAAAATATTGGTTTCAGGGTCTTTTAAGATTGTAAATGCCACCGCACAATGATGATTCTCTAAAGGAGATTGATCATTGTAGATTGTCGCTAAGTCGGTTTTAGCATTAATTTGATAGGCGTTGTTAAAACCAGGATGATCCAAGTCATGGCATATTGCTGAAATCATCAATGTTATCTTGTCTAGTGGTTCAAACTTTTCTACAAGATGGCATTGATGTAACAAACCATACATCTACCTAAATGAACTAAAATACGAGTACCATTTGTGTCACGCAAAAGCAATGTCTAAAGTTATGGAAGGGATTGTTGTTGTAGTTATCCTTGACTGTATTAAGAAATCTCTTGAGTTTTGGTAATTCAATTTTGTAGTGCTCGATGAGTCCTAACTCACTAAACATGTGCTCTAAAAGTGCTGTCATTTCATTCTCTTCCCATTGCCAATTATTGAACGATGGATGTTTCAGATATTCAGTTGTTTCTTCGGTGAATATATACTTGGGCTGACTAGCAAACCGTGGGTCTATCTTTAAACATAACATTAATCATTATTTTGTACTTTTGATAATTGCTTAACCACATTTTTGGGTACTCTATTTGCGCCTCCAACGCTTAGTGGATTCATTTCAACCAACTTTTCACTTTGCTAGTTACAAAAAGCATGATACACTTACTTCCAACTTCTGCGCAAGAGATCCTAATTGTGTTTTAATGTTATTTAAATCTCCAAATCCTTTAAGCATTCCTGCAATCTCATTCAATTTGGCATCGATTAGACCTTGCTTTACAGTGAGTGATTGAGTCTTTGCTGGAATAAGGCATTCATCTAATTATTACTTGCTTTAACAAACAAGTTATATGGTTCATCTTCTGTGTTCTGTGGTACATGTATTGATAAGGGGAGCAGAGTACCATCAGCTTTTGTGAGTTTGATGATAGCATCATGTTCCGAGGCTGGAATTTCAGCGGCGGCAAAAAACACGGACCGGAGATCTTCGACAGTCATTTGTGGAGTGAATTCCACTTTGGTGATGTTTTCAGCTCCATTAACCTTGATAAATAAATGTGTGGTCATGCTCAATGGTTTCTATGGTCGGAAAATTTCATCGAGTAAATAAATTTTGAAAAAAAACTAATCAATTTGTTTTATATTGCAAATTCTGAATTGAGAACCCTGGTAATTTGAAATCGACATGGCTGAAAGATTACGAGCAATTCAAGCGCAAATGACTGGTAAACACTGAATTGTTATAAGATAGGGTTGGCAAAGTCCCCTGATGACGTTGTAATTGTTTCTTCTGTGCGAACACCTATTTGTAGAGCAAAGAGGGGTCCATTTAAGGATACACATCAAGAAGAGTTACTCGCGGTTGTATTAAAAGTAAAGCTATTTTTGTTTAGAAAAGAGGCGGTTGTTGAAAAAGTAGGATTGAATAAGGCTCTTGTTGATGACATCATAGTCGGAAATGTCTTGCCACCAGGTAGTGGAATGATTAAACTAATATAGGTGGTGGTGCGACTATTTCAAGAATGGCACAACTGTATGCTGGATTTCCTGAAAAATGTAGCATTGCAACTATTAATAGACAATGTTCCAGTGGTTTACAGGCAATAGCGTCAGTAGCTGCTGCTATAGCAAGTGGACAAATAAATATCGGAATAGGTAAATTTATTTGATGATTGGTGATAGGTGCTGGGGCTGAATCAATGTCAATGAATTATGGGCCGATTGCAATGCCCCAATCTAACAGCGAGGCCGTATTGAACAATCCATCTTCTGCAGATTGTTTAATGCCTATGGGGATTACTTCTGAAAACGTCGCCAGCACATTTGGAGTGTCAAGGGAAAAGCAGGATAGATTTGCAGAGTTGTCACATAAAAGAGCAGCAAGAGCACAGCAGTTGGGATTGTTCAATGAAGAAATTATCCCAGTCACTGTGAAAGTTCAAGATAAGAATGGAAGTGAAAAGACAATGACTGTTAGTAAAGATGATGGGATACGCGCTGATACAACGTTTGAATCCCTTTCAAAGTTGCGTGCTGCATTTAAAGAGAACGGAACGACGACTGCTGGAAATTCTTCACAAGTTAGTGATGGTGCAGCAGCTGCGTTGTTAATGAAAAGAAAGACGGCGGCTCAACTTGGCCTTCCAATATTAGCCACCTTTAAGTCATTTGCAACTGTTGGAGTTCCTCCAAACATTATGGGAATCGGTAATTGACTTTAATAAATTCTAAAAGGTCCTGCTTTCGCTATCCCTGTAGCTTTGGAAAAGGCTGGTTTGACTGTTAAAGATATTGACGTGTTTGAAATCAATGAAGCTTTTGCGAGTCAAGCGGTTTATTGTGTTGAAAAGTTGGGCATTGATGTTAACAAAGTGAATCCAAATGGTGGAGGGATAGCGCTTGGTCATCCTCTAGGTTGCACTGGCGCAAGGCAAATGGCTACTTTGCTCCCTGAACTAAAAAGACGCAATGGAAGATTTGGCGTTATCTCTATGTGCATCGGTACTGGAATGGGCGCTGCTGCTGTCATTGAACGTGAATAAAATAATTGAAATAATATTTAATTTAATTTCATTAATATGTAATGAATCATCTTCTTCCCTGCATTAGAAAACTCTTAGACCTATATTTTCGGTAAGAGAAGTTTATTCATCTTCCTTTCTTCTTTTACGGGGAGACAAAGCTTTTCCTCTGGCACGCTTCCGCAATTCGCGTCTTTTCCGATTTCGATTAAGATGTGCAGCACGAATATGATAAACCATGGCATCGATATTATCAAGCTCTTCTCGGCAATATGGGCATAATGCATTACCCTCTTCGTTTTGTTCTTCTTCGGTAGAGCTTGACAATAAGTTTTCTTCCAAGCTATGCATTAGTGCAAGTGGTTCCAAAAAGAATCCCGGTAAAATATCATTTGGCGCGTGCAATGTAGTAGCTGGGTCATGATAAGTTTCAACAATTCTACCATCTTCGGTCTTATGAAAAACCAGAATAGTCTCATGTTCTGCGTCCACTACTACCGCCCAACGAATAGTTGAGCGAGCGCACATATATTCATTTCTAATCTTACGACGCATGTTAGCTAAATTGCTTCGTTTGCTAATATCCTCCACTTCAAAAATGGCGCTGGGAGTGAAAGGTCGTCCTAGAAAAGTATGTAACTGATGAGCATCGAGATCTCTCGTTTGATTTCGCGGAGTAAAAGACACGTCGGGTGCTCTGATTATTCTTACCGGATGGCCATTTCCAGAGTTTACTGAGAGCGGGAAATCCTCTATTTTAAACCCACCTTGTGATGCAGTAACCACGCCAGGACAAAGACCAGATTTAGAGTAGTCGTAAAGCTGTACAACCAGAAATGCTACTACTGATTCTCTGAAAAACGGTTTTGGCGGCACCGGATGAAGATGTCCGCTGCCAAGTAGTTCTAAGCTGATAAATACATCTCCATTAATTTCTACAGGGAAAGTAACAGAATTTATAAGACTTTGATATTCTTCTACAGAATATCTCTTTTCTAAATCTATGGACATATCGCAGCCACAAGGAATAAAGGTATGCCACCTAATTTTGTATTAAAAAATAAGGAATCTTATTTGTACAATGTAAAGAGTCAAAGATTACCATTGAAAGTGAAAAATATAATTGAAATACTTTAGTTTTATTCTATATTTATTCTAGTAATGTAATTAATTTATAAATTCAAAGTCACTTTCGTCATTTTCATCAATATTGCGTGTGCTTGGGCAAAAACTACTTGGCAAAGAAACAACGCACTCTGAATCTGATTCTTCTTCTTCTTTTAGTGCTTCTGGAATGTGGACGTCAAATTTGCGTGTTTTTATTTGGCTCCCAAATCTATTCATAAGTGCACTTTTGACGCTATTGTTATTCCTTTTAATAGCCTGCAGAAAATTTTGCAGAGAGACATTTATTTTGTTTTTATCCATGTTAATCTGTTTGAGATACGAAACAAGTTCATGTAATCCCGATTCCTTTGCCATTTTCGAAACATTCAATAGATTTTCAATCTTAACACCTTCGTAAAGTCTTAATTCTTTGAGTTGATAAAATGCAACCAGCTTATTTACCCGATCGATTTTTTTTGGACGATCATCAGTGTTGAAAAGACAATCTTGTAAAAGATCCAGTTCATATGGAACGACATGTTCTAGAATAATTCTTAAATTTGCAGTATCGATTTCATTTTCAAGTTTGGTTAATTTCAAATCGTAAACTAGATATGTTGATTTCTCTCTCGACAGTAGCTTTTTACTGGATACTGTATTCTTGAAATCTTTTAAAAGCCAAGTGCGAATGTATTTATTGGCAAAGACAGCGTCCATTATATCATTGCCCAAAAACTCGTGCACATTAAACAATCCTGGTTGAATTGATACCTCTATATCTAAACTATCGAGCGCTTCAATATTGTTAGATTTTGACATGATAATATCTTCTATTTGCATACCTTTTAATAGTTTATAAAGAGAAAAGTTTCTTGCTTTTATAATGTGCAGATGTGGTTGAAATAGATGAAAGACTTTTCCAGGAGATACTTGATGAAAAGGATCAATGTTATTTCCCAGTACTGTGAGAACATTATTCCATAAATGATCTTTTGCGGCAATTTTCAAAGCTTCTATTTTAGCGTCTTCAGAGCATCTAGAAAAGGCAAAAGTAGCGCACGTTTTGATTGCATGAACACAAAATGGTACGCTGCTGATTGCAAGGTCTAATTTTTTAATTTCCAAAAATTTGACAGCGCCATCAAAGTTGTTTTTCGATATTAGACTGTGAAGCTGAGTTTTAGGAAAGCTGTGTTCAAAGTGATCGGAAATGATAGAGTCTAGTCTAGATGGCAATGATGATCGTTTGCTGTTTTGTGGTGGCATTGCTGTGATAAGAGTAGCAAGCAGGCACGATAAGATTACGAGAAGGGACATTTCGTGGCTTATAAAGTCACGTGGATTTCATGAGAATTTATAGTTTGCCGAATTAGTAAATTTTAGAAATGAAAACTGAAAAATAAAAATAGACTTGAAAATTTACAAGTTCTTATTTTGAAGAACAATTACATCGATGTAAAGAAACTTTCAAATTTCAAATTTACAATTTAAATTCACAATTTAAATTCACAATTTCACATAATCACATAATTTATTGATTGGATTCAAAGATTGGAACTAGTTGAGGACCAGGCGAGAGATCAATGTTATTTTGTAGTTTGAACATGCCAGTACCGATGGGCATTGGGATACCCATGATGATGCATTCAGAGACGCCGTTGATTGCATCTTTTTTAGAAAAGACAGCCGCTTCGAATAAATGGTCGGTAGTTTTCTCAAAAGACGCGAGCATGAGAACCGAGTCTTTCATTTTTGAGATACCGAATCTAGTGATACCGAGGACTTGGCCTTTGAAGGACATGATGTCACCTAGCAGCATGACATGCCTGGCGTCGATTGTCATTCCATGTTTTCCCATTGTGTATTGAATTTCGTTGATGATGCAAGATCTGGCAGCTTCGATGCCCAAAGTCTTTTCCACTTCAATGACGTCGTTTGAAGTTGTTTCAGTTCCAATAACTCCATCGATTGTCATGACTTGAGCTAAACCATTCCCTTCAACTAGAAGATTAAATGAACCACCGAGATCATTAATGACAGCTCTAGAAACAGTTGGAATACCCTTGTTAGTTGTGATTAGATGGAAATACTTTGATGATGATGTCAGGCAATTGTCTTTTAATTTGTTGAATTGAATAGAATAGATCATTTGATTGAAGAATGGCAATTTTGATGAGATTTGGTTCACGTGGGATGACGCACTGGGGGTTTATTTTTAGTTTAGATTTGATGATTGATTGTTGAATGGAATAAAGATCTATTTCCAATTGAAGTGCCATGATGGCGTTCATATCAATAGAAACCAAAAGATAACATTCATCTATTTCAAATAAAGGTAAAGTGTTACCAGGAGTGAAGACTTGTTCAATGTATTCCATGACATCGCCTAGCAAAGTTTTTTCAATTCTTCCCTTGACAATTCTAGCGCAAGGGATGCTTTGATCGTTGACCAACTTTGTTGTTATAATTGGAGTGCTAATAGCCTAGAATAGTTGAAATAATTTGACTACTTTTGAAGCGTTGATGATTTCTTTTATTCTGGGAACACCCAACGTAATGTTCATGCTAGCAACACCAGCAAAGTGAAAAGTTTTCAATGTCATTTGAGTCCCTGGCTCTCCAATACTTTGAGCACCCAATGCACCAACAGCTGTACCTGGCTCCATCTTGGCTTTAGAATATTTATTCAAACAAATATCAAAAAATAATTCCATTTGTTTTTCTGTCACTTTAAATATTTTAGAAATTTCATTAAAATTATATTTAGGAAATTTCTGAATTAGATTTGAAATTTTAGAAATTATTTCTTCATTAATAAAAGATTTCAATTGATCTTTAAATCCATTAGAACAATTGTTGAATAATTTTATTTTTTCTTTCAATAAAAGATTAATTTCATCTATAGTTAAACCAGGGTCATTTTGACCATTAATGTAATGAACTGAATGTAACAAATTATGCCAGAAATGAACTGGCTTGTCTTGACCTTCCATGTTTGCTGGATCTAACCCATCATCGCCATATTTAAATTGAATTATCCCATCAATAGAATTTCTCACAGAACCATCATAATGCGCACTCAAATCTTCCAACGCTTTCATCAGTCTTCTCTGCATGTAGCCAGTTTCTGCTGTCTTAACTGCAGTGTCAACTAGACCCTCCCTGCCAGACACTGCATGGAAAAAGAACTCTGTTGGCGTTAACCCCGAATAGAAACTATTTCTAACAAACCCTTTCGCTGATGGAATCTTTGAATTCTTTCCAAAATGTGGCAAAGATCGGCAAGTGAAGCCATCTGGTATTCTCTGTCCACTAATAATCTGTTGTCCAACACATGCAACCATTTGAGAAACATTAATTTTACTTCCTATTCATTTTACAGAATCTATCTATACCTATAGTCAAATTTTAAATCTATCTATACCTATAGTCACATAATTAATCATCTCATACCTTTGGAACCACACCATTGCATAATTAAAGGCGCATTGAATTTACTTAATTCTTGTAAACATATCTGACCAACATCATCTCTAATCTTTGATAAAATACCAGAAATTTTGCTTTCCAACGTTTGTTCTGCATTACACCCTGGTTGATTCTGTAAATTTCCTAATTTAAATTGTTGAATGTTAAAATCGCATTCATTGTAACCTTTAACTACTAGATTGTCTTTTTCTTTTCTTAATTTAAATCCTGGTTGAACATCATTAATCCCTTTTAGAATAAATAACATTGCTTACCTTTGTTAAACCCATAAGATACTCAATACCTAGAATTGAACTTTATAAGTCTAAATACCTATTGAGAATCCTCTGTTAGCTAACCATCTGGCACACAATTTAGCAATTCTATTCATACACTCAGCAGCAGCCAGTGGGCCATAATCTCTTAAAACGACATAAAAGAGAGAACCCTTATTTCCATCTCCAATGTGTGCCTTGTCCAAAGTTCCACACATAATCTCAGAATTGAAAATAACTAAATATCCATCATTTTCACACATGTCTGGAATCCCTTTTGGCTTGGAGAATGTTCTTCCCTTGTTTTCCAAGTTTATCACAATTTCACTTTCTCTGTTTGGTCTTATCAACATATTAATAACTTGCTTGCCACTCCACAACTTTATTGGCTTTATTATACATGGGGGCACTAAATCTAATTTTATATTGGAATCACAAAACATTAAACAAATTTGAGAAAATTGTGACTTTGTATAAAACACATCCTACCAGTGAAAAGAGATAAAGAAATGTNGTACCTAATAATAAGAGATAGAGTAGTTTACCTAATAGAAATTGGTGATAGAGTAGTTTACCTAATAGTGATAAGTGATAGAATAGTTTACCTAATAAATACTAGTGATCAACCTTACCTTGTTGGTTATTAAATAACTCGCTGTAATGAAATCTTGCGTCGCTGCAATGATGGGCTGACCATTTCGTGGCGTAACAAGGTTATTTTTAACACCCATCAATTCTAACGCTTCCGCTCTCGCTTCTTCTGTTTGTGGTAAATGCAAATTCATTTCATCACCATCAAAATCTGCATTGTATGGTGAACACACACACTCATTAAATCTAAACGTTCTCCATGGCTTCACTTTGGCTTGGTGACACATAATACTCAACTTGTGCAACGATGGCTGTCGGTTAAACAATACCGCATCGCCATCCCTCAAATGTCTCTCCACAATATCCCCCTCCTTCAAACTATCGGCAATCTTTCTGCGGTCGCCATACTTTAAATACTTTTTCAATCCTGTTTTCCCTTGTATTATATAATTAGCCCCAGGGTGGATATCTGGCCCATTCATAATCGCTCTCTTCAACTCTTTCATATTATGCTTATAAACCCTTTCTGGAAAAGTCAACATTTTAGCCACGTGCAATGGCACTCCCACCTGATCTATACTAAGATTTGGATCAGGCGATATAACCGTTCTAGAGGAAAAATCAACTCTCTTTCCAGACAAATTTCCTCTAAATCTTCCTTGCTTCCCCTTCAATCTCTGACAAAATGCTCTTATGGGTCTTCCACCTGTAACACTAATAGGTAACCCTGGCTGTTGTGAATTTATCAACAAGGCGCATTGTATTTGCAAAAACTCCCAATCTTCCATCATCGAATTAACTGGATTTCCCTCCTTCAATCCATCCGCTATTATTTGATTTGTATACACTATTTCTGTCAACTTCATCGTAATGTCATCTTCATTGCTGCCTCCATCTTGCTGCATAGCCACAGATGGTCTAATACACGCTGGAGGGAACGGCACATGTTGCCACACATAATTCTCTGGTCTCCCAATCTCACTATTCATACACAAATAAAACACATCCTTCATCATCCACATCAATCATCTCTACTTGATCAGGTATTCTCTTAAACAATTCCAACACCTTCAATGGATTCAAATCTTCCATCGCTTTATTTAAATGATTCTTCAATTCTGGAGTGTCTTGTCCAGCAGTTTCAAACTGTTCATGAAATATTTCCTTTTCTTCACTCGCCTTTTTGTTCTTATATTTGTCATGAATAAATCTCAACACATTGACCTTTAATCTCCTTTCAATCTACTGTTTACCTTTCTCGATCACACATATTAAACTTACCTTTTTAACAGTCCCATTCGGCCCCTCGCAATATGGACACACACTCTTCTTCTTGCACTGATCCAATATCCCCTTCCACACAGCTCCTCGCTGTATATTATCCAACTTTCTACTCAGTCGCCTCTTAAACACCTCCTTTTCTTCCTCAGTCAACAACACCCTCGCACACCCCTTACATATCGCTTGCAATATATTCATCGTCGCCTTAAAATACCCCGCATGAAATACTGGCAACGCCAACTTCAAATACCCAAAATGTCCAACGCAATCCTGCAACGTCTCCCCACACGTCTCACATACACTACTCTTGTCAGACACTCCCTTTCCTCGCTAAAATCACATTCTCTTACCATCCTTCTGTCCAAAGGCCCATATGGAACGGGCTTCCGCGTACCCGATCTGTCATACAAGTCCTTATTCACAATCTCAACCTCTGAATGCTCCATAATATTCTCAGGTGTCATCGCACTAAATTGTATATGTTTTCTAGCCCTTTTCTTATTTTATTCTTACATCTTTTTAGGTAACGCATCTTGAAACACTTGCTTCATTTTTTACCAGGGTATGTCGAAAAATAGGAAAGTCTTCTATTCAACTCATTCTGTCATTATTTATATAATAATAGATAAATAGATAAGAATTATTTCATTTATTAATTCTATAATTACCTTTTGGATCAATCGAAAAGAATTCTATTTAAATGGTATAGTATATACCACATTCGTAATGGTTTAAATATTATGAACATTAGATACTGCATGTGCTCAGCCTCAGCAAAAGATTTTTGCGTGAACACAAAACTCATTCTATGCATTTTTTCGGAATGCAGCGACTTCACCAGCTTGTACTCTTTCCCAATGCATGCGGTGTCCCCTTGCATGCGTAAGGAGATTCAAAGTCTTCTTTGGATTACACGTAAGCATTTAAAGCTGATCTTGCATTTGGTCTTGGCGCCATTCTCTTCCAGCGTGAATATCTTCTAAAAGATGTCGTTGCTTGTTTGCCATGGGCAGATGCAGAAGTAGTGCTTACAGAGTCAGTTACTTCAATGATATCATGCAAGGTCGGGGCGGCAGCGGCGGCGGAGGTTTTTTCATGTCTTCACTTGGAATGTCTCCTTAACGTCGATTGTTTTTCTATCTACATAGGGTTTTGGGCCCGTGGAGTGGAGTAACAAAGAATGATTTGGTACTGAGGATGGCAAAAAGACAGGCAATCTGTAATACTAAAAGCGGAGTTGACATGGTCACATGCGCTTGTCAACAATAGAATTGATCGCCTTATATGAAGCTGAGTAGGCCTATTTGTTATTCCGAGTTAGAATAAAGATACCATGGATACGAGGAGCACGAAGTGTTAAGCAGTTCGTTTCAACTGAGCTTCCTTCTT
>KE561122.1:0-42538 GCA_000442015.1 Rozella allomycis CSF55 | reverse complement strand
TGAATCCAACAATCTGAGTTCGATTCTCAGTGGGAGAGTTGTTTTTGACTTTTTAAGAACACTTTAAGCCCAACAACCTCTTAATTTTACGATGATATTTTTTAAAGTGATATTAATATTTTTTTATATTTAAAATAGTTTAACACACCTACCCATCCCAATTTTTGAAATTTCGCTAAAATGGAGGATTTGGTATTTCTTGCTTCTTTGAACAAATCTAAACCTCTCATATCAATCTTAAAATCCATTCAAACTAAAACAAAACATGATGTACTTACGTTCCGTTGCAATGAAAGAGGACTTCAACTGTCCACCAAATTATCTAATTCGTTTGTATTGAATGTCTTTCTGGAAGATAACTTGTTCGATGAATACTTTTACAACGGAGAAGAATGCGAAAATAAATTTTGTTGCAATCTGACATTATTTTACGAATCTATGGGAGTTCTATCTCTAGGGGCTTTCAGGATGGGCTGGAGAGGACCCGGATCGGATGTATTCTTATCGTAAAGAATTTATTGATTGTAAATAGATGCGAGTACGATCATTGTGTCTGTTCAGCAGACCTATGCACTTTTGACGAAAATGATATTGATTTTGACATAGAACGTCCTGATAATTATTGCCGAATTGTTTGTAAAGTACATAGACTTATAAAAGCTACATAGGCGGATTGGTTTAAAAAATTGATCAGTGAAATTCCTGTCAACACTGACATACTCACATTTATCCTCTCACCAGGAGATATCTCGCTTACTCTAGAAGGTATAGGACCATCTGGCTCAACTAAAGTAAGAGTATATCGTTGCTTCAAAAGATTGAAATTCGTCGATCGTGTCCACATATTGATGGAGTGATAGTACCGGCAAGGTTTGAGCAAAGGTAAGCAAAGTTTTATGTAGCTAAGTTGGTACTATTTTACTAATCTCGCTTCATACTGCAATAAAATTGCCACTTTAGCCAATAAGATTGCTATTACTTTCAGTGAACAAGGGACGTTGTCAATTCAATTTATGGTACCCTTTAATTCTCATAATTGCTTTCTTGAAATAATGGTATATTTAATTAAAGAAAAATAACTTAGTGTTCATCTTTGGAAGATACCTAACTTAATGTATACGCAAATAATTAACCATTTTAGCTCTTGCATAAATAAATATTTCTATAAATTTTATTTAAAAATACTTTCGTCTGACTTAATGGCTATTAAGAAACATATTTGCCAGGACAGGCAATTTATGTTCCACTTCTGGAGGATGTAAACAAACATTTAATGTCAAGAATGACAAAGTCGGAAGAAAAAAATAAGGCCCAAGATAAAACCTCTCAGAAATCTAGGCCCGCAACTTCATTTACACGGGGAGTTGTCACATTTGATTCCAGCGCTTGGGAAAACGCATTGAATATGGTGGAAAAAGAGTATCTGGGAAAGAAAAAGAGACCATCAACCGCAATAGAAGCCAGGACAAAAAATAAGGAAGGTTGGAGAAGCACGTTTCAATCATCAAGTACATATGCTCTTGGATTTGTTCATGATATATGCTCTGATAAATTATCCGATAATCGAGATGAAAAATCCAATAATAATAAGCCTTTACTCAAATTTAAGGGCCGACCTTATTCTAGTCGTGTACCCAAAAGCCATGTCTTAAGAAAGGCGGAATCATTACTAATGAAGCAACGCCCATCAACAGCATTCGTGTCAAATAAAGAAGGTATAATATTAATCACAAACAAGATAGAGAGTAGTTTACGAATGATAACCGATTTTGAATCTATTGATGATTACATCACTTCAAAAATGGGAAATGCAAATACGATTGTTCCCCCAGCTCCTCCCCTTTCTATGGACGTTAAAAAAATGATACATGAAAAGGATTGTTCAGATAGTATGAATTATGACATACAGTTGGCGGGAGTTGTGGATATTCCGGAGTACAAGGCCAAGACAGAGAAAGAATTTTTAGCAAAGCTGAATATTAAGTCATCCATCTTTCGTGAGTCTGAAATAAAGATAAAAGATGTTTCTATAGATTTATTCGATGATCCAGAACAAGAACTTATTGATCCAGTCAAAGTCCTGTCAGATGCCCTTGAAAATGGTGAGGATGGTATATTAGCATTTTCTAGGTAATTATTTACCATTAAAGTAATAGATATTTTGACCATAGAAATGGAAGTGGAAGTTGGGAATGGTACCCATGTAAGGTGCTAGGATATGACAAGAACAGCCAGCTTTTCAAAATACAGTGGACTAATTCAAGTGTAATCAAGAGTGCTAAAAGATTAAATTTATTTTTTGAGCACGATAACAGGGATTTGTTCTATAAAAGATTGGAAAACGCTAGCAAATTGCGCGACCAATTCGTTGCTGAAATGGAACTACTTCAAGAAATAGATAAACAACCTGATCAAGGATATTGCACCATTTCTGAGAATATGAAAAAGGGGATTAAAGAGAGGATTGGTGTGAAAAGATTGACAGAAAGAGGGAAAGAAATATTGAGAGAATGTTTTTATGAATGTGAGATTGATAATATTTTTAGCATGAAGAAGAGTGAGAATGATCGACGCCAGGAGAAAAAGAAAAGCAAAGTTGAAAATATAAGCAAATTCGCTGTGATAGCCGCTGACAACTTGCAAGTCAAAGAGCCAAAATTTAAAGAATACTTGGTATCTCAGTTCAACAAAGTGTCACATGAAATTTCCTCTCACATGTTTTTATCTAATTCAGATGTACAAAAGGCGACAGTCTCAATAATAAAATGTTTTGAGGAAATATTTTTACAGGAAACTTTCTATTTCAAGATTAACAATTTTCCAGTGTCATTTTATTATTTGGAAGAAAAATTGACGATGCATGCACAGAGCATACAAAGCAAGTTGAGTCTGAAATGGCCAAGAAGTATATTGGAAATCATCTATGCGAAGTTGAATACAGCGTTTGATTTGAATCCAAAAAGCGTTAGGGCGTTTGAGAATAGTCGTTTGAAGAATTATTTGAGGCTATTAAATTTTGTGTTTGAGACTCAAGTAAGAACATTGATAATGCGTTCGGCCAATTATTTTTTGTCGTTAATGATGATTAGAACCGAGATTAAAGAGGGGAATGTTAGTTTGAGTGACTCTGATCTATCATTAGATAATGTGCATACATTTATTAGTTCATTATCAGAGGGGAAAAGTGTTCCTGTTCTATTTACAGTTACAATTGGTGTGATACAAAGTCGTGAGCCAGAAAAGGGGATAACAGACGGAATGAATAAAGGCGAAAAATCCTTCTCTTCTATAGTTTTAAAGCCCACTTTTGCAGCCTTGGAGCATTCTTTGATAAAGTTATTTCATTTACCATTGGAGAGTTGCAGAGAATGTGTGATGAATATAGAAAATGTAATGTTTAATCACATAGGGTTAAGCGTAAATTACCTGAAGCCTTTTAAAGAAGAAGAAATCGAGGATTTCATGAGCAAAGGTTCCGATNATTCATGAGCAAAGGTTCCGATGAACTATTGAAAGTGTTAAAAAGTTGTTATCCGAAAGTCAAGCAAATGTTGAGTGAATACAAGGAATTTGAGTTTATTTTGGAATATGAGATAAAGGAGGACAATTTAAAGTTGACAGAATTGGATGCAATGGCCCAGAGGTACTCAAAGGCAAGAACGAAAATTTTATACTTGAGCAGTGATACTGTTAGTATGGCTCCCTTGCAAGTTGATTGTTTTAAAATTAAAAAGATGTTGATCAAAAAGTGCCAAGCAGTGTTGGATTTTATAATCAAAAAGATGTCAAGCAGAATGCATGGTATTTGTATGAAAATGGATGAGTATTATTCAAATGTGTATAAAGGGATGGATATTTTGCCTAGAGAGAGTAAAGAATGGAAAATGTTAAAAACCAATGTGGATAAATATAGCAATGAGAGTGTGGATGTATTAAAAGAAGAATTCAACGAGATTAAAATGATTTATGATATTTTTGAAAATAATTCTCTTGAAATGAACAAGGAATTGAATGAATTGTATTGGAAAGTATTCAAGTGGCCACAAAAGGTTGGCATGTTGTATTCTGTAGCAAAAGACAATGTGGAGAGTTTTCGCAGAGATTTGATGAAAAAGTTGGAGATTGATAAAGAGTTTATTAAATCAAGTTTAAATGATTTTAAACGAGAGATTTTGGAGTATGTGATTCCCTGTGATGAAGTTGGCAAGTATGAATTTATGGCGATGATTGTTAATAAAATACGAGAGCGATATGATAAAGTATATGAGAGCATTAAGATTGTTAATGAGAGGGAGGAATATTTAGAAATGGATAAAACCAATTTTGATGAATTGGAAGATTTCCTGAATACTTTTCTATTTTTGGAGATTGTTTGGAATTTAGTGAGTGATGTGATGCAAAGTATACCAAAATGGTTGCAATCGCTATTTTATTATCTTTCGATAGAAGAAATAGAAAGCAAGATTAGAAATTTTCGCAAGACGTTGGATGAAGTTGAAGCTAGAGAATTACAAGTGAAAAGACCGGACAAGACGTTAAAAATTGTTGGAATTAAAGTTGAAAACTTTGCTAGATATTTGTTTTTGATTAGAGGATTGAGAAATGAAAAGTTGAGAGACAAGCATTGGAACTTGTTAAAGAGCCAGTTGAACTTGACTGTGAATAAAATAAAGACATTGACGTTGGCAGAGTTGATAGAATTGAATTTAGACTTGCAGAGATCTATGATTGTAGAACTGAGTGATATGGCAACAATGGAAGCTAGAATACAAGAAGAGGCTGACATTGTTAAAGCAAAGTTAAGAAATATGACAATAGAGTTTAAACAAGTAAATGAAATGAGAGGGGAATCAAAGTTGGATGAAAGTAGAAAACTCAAGAAGAGTGTAAATAATCTTAAAGGATCCATTAATAATCTGAACAAGCAAGAAAGTTCTAATAAGAACAAATCGATAATTTGTATTGAAAATTCTAGTGAAATTCTTTTGCTTTTGAATTCATTGATATTTAGTTGTAGAGAAATGAGTTTGAGTCAGTTGAATATTAAATTGATAAGATCTGAGAATATCTTGATGAATTTGATTGAAATTTCCAATATATTTCCTAATCTATTTAGTGTATTTTATTATCAAATGGAGAGTGAGAGAGAAAGAGATAAAATAAGGAATGAATTTAATTTGATTGAAAAACTTTATAATTCATATTTTGATATTTTAACAAGGGTTGGGAATTGTTTGGTGTTTATTCAAAATCAAGATATATTTTCTAATATTGAAGAAACGTTGAATAAAGCTAAAAGTTTGAATAATAAAATGCATGGGTTTATTCAAGAGATGAAAAAGAAATGTCCAAGATTGATATTTCAAGAAGATGAAGAAATAATGAATTTGTGTGGAAGAATAATTTCATTTCAAGGAGCAAAAGATAGATTTGTTAGATTGAATGAAACTTTCTATTTGGTTGATTTGAATGGATGTTTTCCTTTTGATTGTAGAATTGTTGTTTGTAAAATAAAAGAAGAATATTTAGAATTTCTGAAATCAAATAAATTTGAAGATAAATCTTATTTGTTACCCTT
Organism: Rozella allomycis CSF55; assembly: GCA_000442015.1. Classification (NCBI taxonomy): domain Eukaryota; kingdom Fungi; phylum Rozellomycota; genus Rozella; species Rozella allomycis. The sequence goes on along the minus strand of KE561122.1, from coordinate 36,960 downwards.
GAAAGGTCAAAGTGGCTTGACGAGTGATTTATTTATAGTAACAGGAATAATTAGTTTTGAATATTTTGAATTTAAATTACCAATAGTGTTTGAATATAATCTAGTTGATTTAATTAATAGATTAGATGAATGTATTAAAGATAATATAAAGAGAGAATCTGTTGGAGTGATTGTTGAATGTAAAGAGAAAGGGTTTGGAAGTTGGATTATTAAATTTTCTTATCAAATGATTTATTTGTCTTTTAATTTCTTAATAACAAGAGAGTATGAACAATTAATGTTGAATAAGAATATCAATTCATTTAAAGAATTCAAGAGAAGATTACAAAAAGAAAGAGAATCCCTTCAAGAAGAAATTGAAAGAATTAATAGTAGAGGTGAAGGTAGTAAAAGTGTAGAGTTGAATGAATCTTCCATTTCAGCTACTTCAACCATTTCAACTTTAAGTATCAAATATCAATTGTTGATTTCATTGATTGAATATAATTTGGATCTAGTTGAAACATTTATTCACATTTTGTTGAATAAAGGGTATATCGAACAAGAATGGTTAACAATGATTAAAGTGTATTCAACAGATCAAAATGAAATTTATGTAAAAGTTGGAATTAATCAAATTAAATATGGAAATCAGATGATTAAAATTGTTCCAAATCTATTTTCTTTTAAAAAATCATCTATTGATCTATTTGAATCTATTCATGAAAATTCATTGTTTGTATTCAAAGGAAATGGTAATTCTTTACAAATTATTTAACAGAAATTTTGTTGAATGAATTATCACTTGTTACTGGAAGATCTATTATCTATTTAGATTTAAACCACAAGAGTGACAATTTCATGCATTACATCAAAGGTAATCAAAGCAATAAACATTAATGTTAGGTAAATTCATTTGTTATCGGTATAACAAGGTTCATTAATGTTAAAGGAATGGTTAGTTATCAAAGGTATATTTTCTAATATAAACTCTAATGATTTAAATTACAATTCTCTCAAGCATAACTCTAATTATGATGTTTTGAATAAAAATTCAGATTCATTGTTGGCGTTGAAAAAGATTTTATCAATGGCAAATTTAAATAGATCAGATTCTATAAAATTCCAAAATGAAACATTTAAATATTCTCTAGATCACGCAATAATTTTACATCAAGAAGAAATAGATCAATCTATAGATCCTTCATTTAACAATTTTCTAAGAATTTTAAATTTTTCAGATCTAGATTATTTTAATCTAATTGAAATGATCTTGAAAATTAATGGATTTAAAAATAGTTTTTCAATTTCTAGAAAATTAATTTCTTTTCATTTTATTTTGAAAAATTCTGTTTCTATAAATAGATTTTTTCTTTTTGAATTAACAAGTAAAATAATCACAAATAAAAATCAAAATCTTGATGAAAATTCTTTAATTTTTTCTTCTCTAAAAGATTTCTTACAATCAAAAGTATCAATTTCAAATATTGAGAAATCTTTAAATATTTTTAATGAATTGTATTCAAATTCTATCAATGAAACTTTATTCAATGAAACTAAAATGGATTACTCAAGTGAAATAAAAAGACTAGTAACAAATAATTCAATTTCTTTTGTTTTTGGTGAACCATTTTCTTTTAAATCAACATTGATAAAACAAACATTAAATACAATTACAGAAATTCCATGGGTTCACAATATTATTGAAATAATAAATTCTCTTTTAATTGATTTGGGAGACTCTGATTGTATCTTTCATATTTCTGGAAAATTTAATGCAAATTCTTTCAAAAAGATTAAATCATTTATATCAAAGAAGAGAATTAAATTAGTATTTGAAATTCAAGATAATGAACTGGTTTTCAGTTTGATTGATGACTGTATTAATGATTCAATGTTACCATCCATTACTTCTTTATCTGATGTAGATTCTCTAACCAAACACTTTGAGTCTCCTTGGCTATTCATTCATCAATCAAACTTCAAATCTTCAATAATAAATTTTCTAATAAACTCCAATCAAATTCTTCTAGACAATTCAAACTTTAGCAATAAACTAATAAACATTCTCTTGAGTCAAGTGGATGACTTGATTTCCTCTTCTAAACTTGGCTTATCAAATTTCTGTCAAAACTCTGTTCTCATTCAATTTAAATCAATTTTCGCATCTCTCTGCAACAACATTGGCAAAAACTATGAAAGATTAACAATTAACGAACAGAAAAAATGGATAATCGCTAATTGTCTATTTTCCATTATATGGTCATTCGGTGCAAGGGTTGATTATACAAGAAACAGAATATTCGATAAAGGTTTCAAAACATTGTACCATGAAAGAAATTTAATTAGAATTGATTCAGTTATTGATTGGAATAATCTGTTCCCCTGTCTTCCAAGAGATGATTCTACTGTTTTTGATATTTTCTATGATGAAACTATAAATGATTGGGCATTGTTTAATGAAAAGAGAGAAACTGATCATTCTCAGTTTAATGAAGTTGATGATTTTCAAAGTGAATTTAATGACTTTTCAAAGTTGATTTATCTGTCTAGAATTTTAAAAGGAAGCGGTAGTCGAATTGTTCTTATTGGTCCTGAATCTTTTGTATTGGCTGAACAGGTTATCAAAGCACTCAAGTGTAAGTCTATACCAATTAAAGTATCACATGCAAAGTATAATAAAGAGCAACAGGTGTATTCAAATGATGATGATTATACATGTTTAGATTCACTGTCTGATATTGTTATTCAAAAGGCTTCATCCATTGGAGCTAAATCTGTATTCTTTGAAAAGAATTCCATTTTGAATATACATGGAACGATTGATGATAATATCATTCCGTTTATTAATAATAAAACTATCATTGATGACAATAGAATAAAGAGCGTTGAATCAGATTTAATTTTTGTAAATTTCACAAATGCAACATGTGAAGAATTAGACTTTTTGAATTCAACGCATTCAATAATAATTAACATGCACGATGATGTAAATTCAACACTTTCTAAAAGATTAAAATTGAAATTGTATAAAAGTTTTCCAAATGACCATGACTTGATAGACTTTATGATTCAATGTGTATTACAAATATTCTCACTAGTTTCTACCAATGCTTATTGTTTCAACAACAATCTGTATTATTCATTTAATTTCAATGATGTTTTATGTAGTTTGAATACAACCCTGAAGCTATGTTCCAATCTGGACGATATTTTCATTAAATCTTTCTTTATAGATTTACTCGACAGAATTTTATTCCAAACGAATGAAAAGAACAAAATAATTGATATATTTTGCAAAAACTTGAATATTCCAACGAGTGTGTTGCAAGAGTGGCAGTCAACTATTTACTTGTATCAATATTCGCATAGTATATTGATCAAGAGGGAATACTATTCTGTGACTGAGATTGTTAATTATCATCCTGATTTGAGTATTGAAAATGCTGTGGATGTTTTTAATATTTGTAATTCGCTGGTGACTGACCCTTGTAATGTTACGGTGGTTGAATTGGATTGTGATTATTTTTTTGAGTGTGTTGGAAAAGCGTGTGATATCTGTCAAATTGAATTGAAAAGAGTTGAGAATGATGTGAGAGATATAGTTGAGAAAGAGTTGAAAAGTGAAGTGAAGAATGGGGAAGTGAAGAATGGAGAAGTGAAGAATGGGGAAGTGAATATAGGTGAAGAATTGAATGGGATGAGTGGAGAAGAATTACTTGCAGATGTCAATAACAATGAAAATCGTGAACAAAATAATAAGCGTGATAAAAATAGTTTACATCAAAAGAGTGATATTTCTGGTTTAACGTTTGATGTGTTGTTTTCATGTTTTGATTCGATAGTTTATAAATCATTTAATAATAAATTTTGTGTGTATGTTGAAGAAGAGAATGAAATGATTGATAAATTTTTATCTGGAAGTGAAATAACAGAAATATTGGAATCTGATTTAACAGAAAATGCAATAAAGACATTTTCAACTAATAAACAAATTCCAATTGAACAAGGTAAAATGATTGAATTGAATTGAAATCAAAGGAATGAAATTGTTGAATGAACAATTTAGAAATAATGTTCATTTTGTGAATTGTTTGGAGCCAAAAACATTAGAGAATTTTCTGATTAATTCCAGGGTTATTTATTTGGAGAGAAATATTCAACCTAAGTATCAAGTGAATGATGAAGAAATATATCTAGTTTCCATATTTTATGAAAAGTTGAAACAAGTTGGTAATTGAAATCTAATTAAAACAAAATTTAGCTTTTCAATTTGGAATTTCTGAAGATTATTTAGTAAATTTCCAAGTTCAAACATTGGAGATTTATAGAGAATTTTCCATTCCAATTGAAAAAGAAATTGAAATGATTGAGAAATCTTTAATTAAAGCAACAGATTGTGAAAAACATTTATCAAATTTAAAATTACAATTATCAAATCTACAAAATGAATTTAATGAAATAACAATTGGAGGAAATGAAATTTTAAAACAAATTGATCTTGTTAGAGATAATTTAAAAGAAGTTGAAATCAGAAAACAAAAGTTGGAAATTTCGTTAAATAAATTATTAGAAAATTATCAAATTGATAAAGATAATTACAATAAAAAGATAAATTCTCAATCTATAATTGTTATGAATGAATTTAAAAATGTAAAGAAAGTTATTAGTTTTGAAAAATGGATAGATTTAAATAATTCATTAAATTCCAATGTTAGATCATTAATCTCATTTTTAAGTTTTTTCTTTAATGAAAATAATAAAATTAATCTCTATGAAAGAATTTTAAATTTTACTTTGAATGAGAATGATAAAAATAAATTTAATTCAATTTTTGAATATGAATTTTTTAAAAGTAGCGTTCAAGTTGAATTTATTGAAGAATTTAATTGTTTGAGAGATTGGATTATTTCTATTTATAATTTTCAATGTACTTTGTTTGACAATTCAAAGATTCATGATGATTTATTAATTCAAGAAAAAAATATTCAAAAAATAAACAATTCAATTCAAGATGAAAAAAATAGAATAAATTCTCTAGAAATTAAGAAATCTAATCTAACAAAAGATTTAGATGATCTATTAAAAAGAAAAAATTTAATTAAAGAAAATATAAATGAAACTGAAAAAATATATCAAGAAACTTTAAGCAATTCAGAAAAATTAATTTCTTTAATAAAAAGATGGAAAGATTCACTTGAAGATAAAAATCAACTCTTGTCTCGTTGTCTCTCAAATTCTTTATACGTTGAATCAATTATTGTTCTATTTGGTCAATTCAATTCATTCTCTAGAATTCAAATAAGAGAAAAATTAAATTTAATCTTTAATGAATTGAATTTAATCATTGATCCACTAGATTTTATTCTTTCTCTACTCTTGAAAGATTACAAAGTTAATCTATTTCAGAAAACTTTAACTGTTGAATTTGATTTGGATTTATTAGAAAATATCTTGATTTACATTAAATCTGTTAAACCAATTCTTGTTCTAGACCCCCATTGTGGCTTGTATCATTTTCTATCAATGTTTGGTCTAGATTCTCCATTAAACAATTTAACTTCAAATGATTTAAAAGATTTACATGTTCTTTTGAAACCATCTGAATTGCTATTAATAAATTCAAATTTAATAAACAATTTCTACAACAATGAATTATTAAGAAAAAGAGTTGGATTCAGACCAATTTCTATCTTTTATTCAAATTCCATTCCAAATGATTTTATCAAAGACGAAAGAATTTCAATTCTATTTTTAGATTTCAATAAAAAGAATCTTTCTCATTTACTATTCAATGAACATTTAAACAAATCTTCTTTGCAAGCTAAAACTGAATACACCAATCTGTATGTTGAAATGATAAACTTTGAACAAAATTTAAAGCGCGAAGAAAGATTAAGACAAGTTGGTCTATGCGATGTTGACAAATCTCAATTCACTGAAACTTCTTACAATTTAGCTCACTATGAAGAAAATTATCGCAAAAAAGTCATTCAATTAACAAGCATGAAGAAAGAATTCTTTAAACTCTCTGGATCTGAAAAGAAGAGAAATATTTTTCAATCTGCTGCTGAATTCTATTTACTATTAAATAAATTACAAAATATTCATTCTTGCTATAAATTCAATCTAAATAATTTTCTGGAATATTTCAGAAATTTCACAAATGAAGTTGATGCTAATTGGTTTAAACAGTTTAGTTTATTTATATTAAAAGATTTGAATTCTAAGCTTGAATATTCCATTTTTAATCTTTTGATGTTTTATATTTCTATTAAATCTTCAAATGAAAATATTCCATCTGAATACTGGGAATTTCTGTTATATGGAAAATGCAAAGAAGTAATTTGTAATGAAATACCACCGAATCCAGCTGCATCATGGCTTGATAAGAAATCATGGGAATCTATTTGTCATCTTGGCCAACTACAGAAATTTAGTAAATTGGTTGCAGAGTTTAGCAAATACGCCAACAAGGCTACAACTCCAATTGAAGAAACTAGTTGGGAAGAATTACAATGTAACAAGGATTCAGAGAATTGTATCTTTCCAGGCAAGTCGAATCAAAATTTAAATAAATTGGAAAAATTGATTGTTTTGAGAATAATTAAACCTGAATGTTTCAAAAAGGCAATTTTCAGTATTATCAATGAATTTCCACTAGGGGATGAATTGAAGGGAATTAATTGTGACATTAATAAAAATTCATCATTTTCTCTTGTTGATAAAATTTATGAAAATATTTCATCAACAAATCAATTTCTATTTATTACTAGAAATGACATTGATGTTTATCAAACGTTGAAAATAATTGCTGAAAAGAATGAAAAGGGGAATATTGTTCAATCTGTTTTAATTTCTAAATTTACTGAATTTAAATCTTTAAATGAAACATTAATGGATTGCATTGAGAAAGGGAAATGGTTGTATCTTCAAGATATTCATGAATCCATTGACTTGATTAATAAAGTTTTAGCAATTGTTGATTCATTAAAAGTAAAATCAAATTTTAAGTTATTAATGTCTTGTGATTATAAAGCAAGTGTTAATTTTTCTGTTGAAATATTTGAAAAATGCAATTTCACTATTTTGGAAATTTCTCATTTGAGTTTTAAACAAAAAGTTTCATTTTTATATGAATTTATTCATTCTCATTTAACTAATGCAATTTCACAAAATAAATTTGTAATGAAAAAGGTAAAGTAACTAGTTTTTGTTTATTTAGATTCTAGTTCAATCATTTCTGCTTCTAGTTGTGTTAATTGAAAGAAATCAATTCAAGTTTTATGGATTTAGTAGAGATTATAACTTTACTTTGAATGATTTAATTTTAATGATTCAAAGAATAAGAGAAATAATTCAACTTTATTCAAAAGAAATTGATTTTGAAGAAGAAGCTTTAAATTCATCAAATGATTCAATCAACAGCCAACAATCTAAATATCAAAAAGGTCAAGCAATAAAATTAGTAAGAGATTCTCTCTCTCCAATCTTTCAAGTTGTCTTTTCCAAAATTGTTGAACAATCAGATTTCAAAATTCTTCAAATGTTCATCTCTGAAATCATTTCCTCTGAATGGGATGAAAAAGATTCTTCAGACGATTTAATCTCTTTCAATCCTCTAATTGAATTTTATCATTCTCTAATTTCTGCTCAAGATTATTCAACAATCAAAATCGCTCTAGAAAAATTACCTGAAAAACTCTCTCCAAATTTAATTGGATTACAAGAAGTCGCTTCATCTGCTCTAGATGCTCTAAACTCTTCTAAATATTTACATTTACTATCAATTATCCTGCCAGTTCAAAAAACAAACTTTAATATTCTATTTGAATCAAAAGTTCAAAAAGTCGTTCCAATTTTACAAGAATGGCTTGCAAAGTTGAGCGCTTGCATCATTCAAAAGAATGTTGAATTTACAATCTCTTCTAGCACGGATTCTATCATTTATTCCAATTACACTAAATATCACTCTTGCTTAAAATTACTAATAGAAATTATAGAACAAACTTTACAATCAATCAGATCTTTCACTCCCTTTTCAAATAAAATCAATCAATTTGTTGACTCTGTTAATTCTGACAATTTCCCAAATTTCCTAAAAAGTGATTTTCCATTCGCTAGCAATATTTGGTTTTCTTTTTCATCTTGGATTGCTAATTTCGTCAGTAGATTAGAATACGTTAATGAATGGTACAATCAAAAACACCAGGGCTTCGAATGGCCAATTGTTCACGATTTTTCTAAAATGATTCACCCTGAGCCTCTCTTGGCAGGTAATTTACTACACTATGTTTAAATAGCATTCTTAAAAGATCATTCAACGCAATCTAAAGAGCCTATGGAGTTACTGGAATTCGAAGCGAATATTTTATCCACCAAACAAAATACAATAGCCACCAAAGGATACTACATTTGTGGTTTATCATTAAGAAACGCTGTTTGGGATTTCGGCAGAGGCAACATGAGAGACGCCAAATCAAATGAATTCAATTGCAAAATTCCTTGCGTAACCAACTTTTATTAATTAAATAGATTTGGATTCAACCAGTTGTAAATCCACAAAAGTTTTCCACCCAAAAAGTGAAATTAACAAATCAGAATCAGAATCTATCAAAAAGAATTCACACGAAATTTAAATGTCCCCTTTTCTGGTCTTCTCTCGATCAACCTTCAATTGGTATTGGGTATCAAGAATATCATCAATTCGATTTTGGATTTGGATATGAATTTCTTTCAAGTCTTGCTTTTAAAAAGGATCTCGTTGGTATCTTTTTTCTTGTTAATTCTGATGTTCCTGTGAAGCATTGGATCAAAAGAAGAACCCATTTCATTTGTCAATAATCAATAAAACATATTCCTTACCATTGTTTAAAAAGTATTCTCAACCATTTTGTCATTTACTTTAAACTCTTGTCAAGTGGCATCTTGGATTTTTCTAAAACAAGGGTCCAACTTTTACTTTTTGTTTAAAAATGTCGGTAATTGAAAAAATCAAAGAAATTGAAAATGAAGTATTTAAATCACGATTTTAAAAATGTAGATGGCTCGTACTCAAAAAAATAAGGCCACTTCTTACCATCTTGGTCAACTTAAAGCAAAACTGGCCAAACTTCGAAGAGAATTATTAACACCAAAAGGAGGAGGCGGTGCCACTGGTGAAGGTTTTGATGTTGCGAAAACTGGTATCGCTAGAGTAGGATTTATAGGATTTCCATCTGGTACCTAGTTAAATAGTCGTGAGATCTAGTTGGAAAAAGTACTTTGATGAGCAAACTTACCGGCACATTTTCAGAAGTTGCTGCGTATGAATTTACCACTTTAACAACCGTACCAGGTGTTATTCAATATCGTGGTGCTCAAATTCAAGTATGGAGACTTTCAAATTATGAATAAGATTCTTGATTTGCCAGGGATTATTGAAGGAGCCAAAGACGGTAAAGGTCGTGGTAAACAAGTTATTGCCGTTGCGAGAACATGTTCATTAATTTTTATTGTTCTTGATGTTTTGAAATCGCTACAACATAAAAGAATTATTGAAAAAGAATTGGAAGGATTCGGAATAAGATTGAATAAAGAGCCTCCAAATATCGTTTTTCGTAGAAAGGACAAGGGAGGTATTAATATGACAAGCACTGTTCCTTTGACCCACTTGGATTTAGACACTGTGAAAGCGATTCTATCTGAATATCGTATTTCTAGTGCTGATGTTCAAATTCGTTGCGATGCTACGGAAGACGATCTTATTGATGTTATTGAAGGAAATAGAGTCTACATTCCTTGCGTTTATGTTTTAAACAAGATTGATTCAATTTCTATTCAGGAATTAGATATTCTATACAAGATTCCTCATTGTGTTCCAATTTCTGCCAACCATGAATGGAACTTTGATGAATTGTTAGAAAAGGCATGGCAATATTTGAGTCTTTTAAGAATGTAATCAATAGCTTTGAATAAAAATAGTTATACAAAGCCCAAAGGTCAAGTTCCAGATTATAGCGCGCCAGTTGTTTTAAAGTCTTCTGCTGGAACGGTTAAAGATTTTTGTGATGCAATTCATCGCTCATTGATCAAGGAGTTTAAATAGTACAAAATGGTTTAATAATAAAATTAGTGCATTGGTTTGGGGATCATCAGTTAAACATAATCCACAGAAAGTAGGATTGGATCATTGTCTGCACGATGAAGATGTTGTTCAAATTGTTAAAAAATAAATTCATTTCAATAAAAATATATGATATATAATATATTTAACATTTTAACGATTTTAATGCTCTAATATACTTTATTGAATTTCTTGGAATTTAATAGGTTGGGGTTGTATGGAGTAATTACAAGGCTCTTATAAATAACATTGTGAGTGTCTTGGTAAACTTTTCTAAACATTCAAAGTTATGCAAATTACTTTTTGGAAATGGTATGCCTTTCTGGCGTTATTTGATCTGTAATTGGAGCAGGGGTGACTGGGATTGATTCAACTTGTGCTACGTTTGTCATTTGATTGTCCAATTGTTTCAATTGATTATCCAATGGTGAGATATCTTTATTTTCAATCTCCATTGAATCTTGATCAAACTCTACTTTCAGCTTTGGTTTTCTTTTAGGTGATTCTGGTTTTTTGTTAAAGTGTGACAGATATCCTAGGCTGCTTGGAGCCTCTATTTCAATTATATCATTGGACTCAAGAAGGACAAACTCATTCTTTTTAATCGTCTCATTCTTTTTATTGATGGGTTTAACTAACTCTTTTTGTGATTCGTTATAATTTTGCTTAGGCTCTTCCAAGTTAGCTACGATGTCTCTGGGTTTTTTAAAATCGTTGTCTTTAGAAATCGGGCTAATAACAGGCATAGTTTTCAGCCTCTTGATTGAAGTTGGGGCGGGTTTATTTATTGGCATTGTATTGCATCTTTTTAATTTGCTGAATGATTTTCTAATTATTGCTAATGAAATATCTTCTTCTTCAATGCAGTTTTCATTAGCGTGGACATTCTTTTTCATTGGCGGTTTAATGAAAATCTCTTGATAGTCAGAAGTGGACTTTGAAAGTGCTTGCCCACTAGCAGCTTCAATTATTCTCTTTAATCTTTGCATCTTATTAATAATGACTCGATAATTTACTTGACTTGCATCTGAAATGACAAATTTGCATCCTTGGAATAAAGTCCTTCGCTCAGGCGACGGCGACAAATCAAAGGTAACGTTACCAGGTATTACTGGTTTAAAGCTACTAAATTAACACAAATATCTATACTTGTTGGCATCTGGAAAACAAAAGTCACTCTTTATTTTCCCTTGTTCATCTAATCCGTTTGAATGGATTTTCTCAATGAATGATGAATTGGTCACAACACAAGAATTAATCAATGCCAGGATCAACTTTTCTGTGATTTTCACTTCATTCATTATTAAATATTTTGTATTCTTATCAATTTCATCACTGATGTTAATTCCTATTTGGTTGCACATGTTAATGGTCCGCTTTTTTTCTTCAGACTTCATCCCACTTAGACAAATGGTGACATTTATTTCTTCAAGTTTGAATTTGTTTTCGTAAACTCCAAATTGTACAATCTCATTATATTTTAACATCCCTTCTTTAGTCTTCATTCCATTTAGAGCTATTCCATATGTGGAATGATCTTTTAAAATTATTCCTCCTTCAACCATTGAAATAGTACAGTGAAGTCTAGAGATGGACGGGTCATTGCGTAAAACAATATGACAATCCTCTGTAACCTTAAACAAAGCATTTATTACCTTTTCTCCCTACAGTAACAGATGTGTTGGGTAATAAAAAAGTGGTATCTCCGTCGAGGGATTTTAGAATCTTCATCCTCCGACTTTGCCACTCATGAAAAATTCAAAATATTGTTTAACAGTCAATTGAGTTTATTTTACATTCAGCAACAATCTCTTTGTCGATAATACATCCCTAGAACCTTGTGACAGTTGGGGCATTTGTGTGCTCTATCCTTGCAGGAGTTCAGTAAAAAGGGAATGCAACAACAAATAGCGGTGACAACCCACTTTTGATATTCAGATATATATCATTACCAGTCCTATACACCAAAAGTACGTACAAGTTCCCGATTGATGTTCAATTTCGGTCATCACTGTTGCATAACAATAGGGGCAGACCACCTATAGAATTTATTTAAGCGTATAATACTTGAATTGGTCCTGGGGGAAATTCATCAAAGTGTAATTGAGGAATTGGGATTGGTACTGCTTGCATAGGACCCGGAGGGATAGATGCTTCAGGATATATTTGGTATGGAGGAGGAGGTGCTGAAGCTAAATCTGGATTTTTCATAAACTATCGAATAACCGGGGTCGTACATTATTACTAAGTTGAAATTTTATTCATTGAGGGTTTTCAAGACTTTCACCTTCTAAGTAATCTTCCTTGTATGCTTTCAGTGAGTAAAATGATGCAACTATTTGTTGTCCTCCAAAGAATCTGCCATTCAATGCCTCTTGAGCTTTCTTCGCACCTTTGTTAGAAAGATGAAAACTATACTTTCATGATCAACATATTCCAGGAATATGCGATAAGATGTTTTAAATTTACTGAATTTTACATTTTCTAGACTTCCAAATTTCTTGCATTCTAGTTTAATTTCCTCTTCCAATTCACGGTCCGGCTCTTCGGTAATCATATTCTCAAGCATGACTATCCTGGGTTTTACGTTTCCGCTAGCATCAGCATCTTGATCAATATTTTTTGCTAGGGATTGTGCAGCTCGCAAAACTCCTCGCGGAATATAAACCCTTTGAACTTCTTTGACTTCCTTTGGTAATGTCGACATTCCAGGAGGTAATTCAGTGCCTACCATATTTTTATAAACTCTAAGAGGCTTTCCAGCCAAAATGGATCCATTCAAATGATTGATAGCTGCTTTTGCAGAAGATTCCTTGACAAAATCAACAAAACCATAAGTTTTGTGCTTTTTTGTATTAATATTTGCGGCGAGGACATGCTTTTTAATAGTTCCAAGTGGTTCGAAAATAGCATAAATGTCATCTTCAGTTATCATGTCGTGAACATTGGCAATGTATACTCTGGTAGGGGAAGGTTTAGGAACACCTTAAAAAGTATAAGGTCGATGAATACCTTTGGGAAGATCTAATGGGAAATTGTTCGGCCTTCCTACCTTGATAGGTCGACCCATAAAATCTGTTCCATTTGTCATTTCACATGCCAGGTACGCACCCTCGGCAGCTTCAAATTCAACAAATGCATATCCCTTATTCTTCATAGTCGAAGTAGTATCTATTCCTGTCGAAACTGCTCTAACATAACCTACTTTATGTCACCAGAGACTATTACCGAAAGACTCGAACTTTTCTTTTATAAGATGCTCTGGTGTATCAAGCATTATATTACCAATATATACTCTGCTCAAAATTGATATTTGATGCTGCATCATTGTTTGATGCGCGTGTGATGTTCGCTCAACTTTTTGCCGAAGAATCTATGCTCTATTTTCAACTTAATTTTTACATAAGGGTTTTGTTCGGCAGCAAACTTTTTGGCTCGTGCAAGTCTTTCATGTTGCTCTCTAGACAAAGGTGGAAGTTCTGCAGCCATTTAAATTCGTAGAAAATCGATTTCGTGAATTTCAAACCAAAATTCAATCTACTTGAAAAGAACATCAATTATATGTCATGCTAACTTAATGATATTTTATTACATTTTAAAACAAGCTAATGAAATTTGAAGCAGCCAGTAGGGTGAAATACTAAATACAAAACGTTCTAAACTCGAGAGCAAATAATCATCATATCTAAGGGTTTTGGAATGTTTTTTATTAATGTGTCTGATATTAATGTATGTAACTCTTGGTGTATTTTTGGAGATCATCAGATCAAGCTAACTTTGATTTCTTTTTTGAATAAACACCTAGTCGTACTCCACATGTAGGGCAAAAATGTTCAATTTTCTTTAATTTTTTAATTCTGAATCCAAAACAACACATGCATAGAGGAGCAAGAACCGCAGAGAGTAGCCAATTGGCTCCACTAAGGGTTTTTCTAACCACTGATTGAACAAAGCACTCACAGAAATGGCAAAATGTTAAGCTTGATATTTTGGATGAAATTCTTCTTTCATTTAAAGCTCTCAATGTTTGAGTTAGCCCAACTGCGGGGGTAGGATATCTTGAAAGTGTCGAGGAGCTTTGCTTAATTTCTTCAAATGAAGCATTTTCGCTCTCTGTAAATGTTTTCGTTTCTATTGGTTCAAGAGATGTCATGAAAATCTGATGTTGTGAGGTTTGGTATATGTGGGCGCAGCCAAAATAAACATCATTTTTACCAAAATTGAAATGTAAACAAACAATGAGTTTGGATAAAGCTGCATGGGATAAATCAAGACTCAAAACATATCATGATTTATCAAAATTGTAATGATCTGTTTGGTATGGGATAGGCATGCTCAGTTGCACGAGAATATTCCTGTTGATGTTGACAGTAAACCTAAAGAGCGCGTCAATATCATTCCGAATAAAAATAAATTAGCGGTGTCAAATAAAGACCATTTAGAACAAGAAAGGGACGCCATAGTGTTATTGAATTTTGATATGATAGAAAGCGAAGTCCAAAAAGAAGTCCATTACAATGATATTAAGCCCGTGTATCGAATCCCATCACCATCTTTATTAACTAAAAATTTAGAAATCATGCAAGAGGAAATTATTACAAGAGAGAACATGAGACAAACAGTAGAGAATAACAGTTTCATAAAGCCGCATACATTTGAATATCCCGTAATTTCTTCACAAGAATAAATAAAATAAGGCTTCACCGTATAGGAATGAAGAAAATGACATTGACAACATTTTGTGTTTATCAAATTGTAGCCTTGAAGGAAATGAAGTGGTAGGAAACAAAGACCCCGACATAACTAACGGATCACAAAAGTTGTATTATGTTAATATATCAATGGAGATGTCTGAAAGTGTAAAGAGGCTTATAATGAATCTGGACGAGAATGTCAGTGTTTTAAAAAACATGAATTTGACGAATGACCAAAAAAATACCTTAGTTAGAATAATATACAAATTTATTATCAAAAATGATCAACACATTCAAAAGATAACTTTACCAAAGCTTGCAATGCATGAATTCAACTGTATTTCCATTGAAAAGGTCAATAGAATAATAATAGAAGGTGAAAATTATATAAAAGATTGGAATTTTGCTGAAATTCTCTTTGAGTACTTTTCTGTTGTTAAATTGCTAGCGATTTTCGATTCCAATCAATTATTTCGTTTGGAAGAGGGGAAGTTGGCATGGACATACGAAGAAATGAAGCTGTTCATGAATAATGAAAAATGTGGTAAAATTTAATGGAATTTTCAATAAATGAGGTTTGGAACCAAACCTTTAATATTGTGAAAGCAATAGGCAAACAAAACTTGGAATTCATCGATGATCTTTCACAATTACTTTATTATTGCCTCTTTCCAGCTGTGAAACGAATAAAAGACAAAGAATCGGTATCTTTGACATTCTCAATTGAAAAGACTAAATTTCTGTTATCTAGCTGGCCAAAAGAGTCGATAGAAGATACCTTCATTATAAATGTAACTTTTCTTTCAATGCAAGAAAAGATTTTTATAAATTCAAGGCCTTCAATACTAAAACCTGTATTTTTGACCCTGACAAAGGTGCCATTTTCAAACCGACAGTTAGTCATCCAAAATATCATGAAAGTATTTCTTTCATATTCAAAATTGAACGATCTCTTAATGGAAATTTTATCATTTGAATTGGGTAAGTTCAATTAAGAACCTATAAAGAACTTTCATGGAGGAATATTCTGAGCAGCAAAAGCCTTACTATCACTTTATTTAAATACTTGTCAGACAACTGCCTTCAAATATTTCTAAAATCAATTATTCATCCAATCTTTGAAACAATCTATAAACAGGGTAGTTTGTTTAAAAAAGGACAATTTTATAGGCGATATTCAAGTTAAGCCATCATCTCTTATAATCTACACATCCAATATTTTAGACTCAATTGGAACCAATACAGTGTTAATATGCAGGTAATCCATTACGCGACTTTTTGTTCAAAGTAATATTCTTGACGCACTGAAAATTACTTCTGAAGTCGCGAATTCTTTCAAAGCAAATTTAGGTGATGCTCTTGTAAAGAAAGTTATTTTAAAAGATTTACTATGTGATGCCATTCTGGCTTATCCTTACACTCAACAAGGTAGTTATTGTGATTTTTCATTTATAAGCCAAACAAGAAGGTTACGTTGTAGACACATTTAACCAAATACATAAATTAATTGAAGTAGTGAGAGTTTATGTCTCTAATAAGGCGTTGGCTTTAAATAAATCTTTTGATCACGGACTAGAGAAATATAGAGCAGAACTAAATAAGAAATTAGATTTTATAACTAAACTTTTAGTTCAATTAGACATTAAAGAAAGCAAAAAGTGTTTAAACTTTGCATCCACTGAAAATTTAGATATTGGTGAACTCAAGAGCTTCTTCACTGCACATCATAGTGATGTCATATCTAATATTCGTACAGATGATTTGTCTATCGATGGAACAGTAAATTGCTTCTATGATTATAAAAAGCGGCCCAAAGTATTGCTAGGAATTAGAAAAATCTTAAAGGCTGTCGTTTTTGGTCAATAAAGTTCCATTGGTATGATTGTTAACAAAATTTATTGATACTTTTCTGTTTCATCGACGCACATGAAACTTTCTGCGTCACATGGTTCCTTTATGCAAACTGCAACATTTGCGCACTTTTTCCCGTCATTACAAGGATATTTTCGACAGTCGCATAAGAAAGGGCAGCATTCTGCTATTAATTCTTTTGAATAGATTGTCGATGTACAAATTGAATCATTGCAAGAAATGTTGAAGCAGTCATACGCAATTACGGCTGATAAATACATGATTATTGTTTTCATGTTTGGCTTTAAATTATTTACGAAATCAATATTTGACAAACTATATTTTATTTGCTTAAAACAGTACATCTTGAACAAATTCAACTAACAATCTCTGGATTATTGAATTTCTTTTGGTATCTGATTTGGAATAAAACTCTCTTTCGTATGTTTTTAACGTAATTCTAATTAAATCGTCCAATACTGATGATGAGTATGCAATTTTTAGGACGGAAGTGATATAACTAATAGATTTTGTTACATTCACATCATCAGGCTGGTCATCTGGATTTAATATGTTTGAAATAACTTCATTTACGCCTTTCTGCATTAAGATCTCTTTGAGTAAAATATACTGTCTGTTTATCTCCTCAATATCAATATTCAGTACATCGCCTAAGAAATTATGATGCGTCAGATATATTACGCTCAGCTTAGGTAAATTGAATATCACGGAAGGATCAAATGATTCAACATCATCTGGCTTAATTAAACCAGACTCAATGGACATCCGCAGGCCTTCAAAGAGAGACAGAAGGATAATCTGATGTTTTTCGACAACACATTTGCTTTCTATTTTCAGAGTAACAAATGGTTGTAAATGCTGCATCAAGAAATTCTCTTCGTATACAATATAGGCTCTGTTAAATTCGCAAAGATAACTTTCAAGTTCATTCGACGTACCTTGATTTATCAACGCCTTCTTTGTAAATAATCGACACAAGTCATAAATGCTTTCAACAAGAATTTTGGCTTGAGTTTTAAGGATTTCGTCTGTTTTCGGGGTGACGTTTCCATTATAGATTTTGACGGCACTTGTGATGGTACATTCTAGTTGATGACAAAATATTCAAAATTACCATGATAATATCTTTCTTTATACAAATCTTTTTCATGCTCGAAAAATCCCTTTGTAACGCTCTCCATAAACTTGTTTCTGTAACCAACATCAAGGGAAAGAGAACATTTAGAGTCTTTGCAAAATATAGTAATCAAATTCAAAAGAAACTGTAACAATTCATGTTGGTATTTTTGTCTTTCCCCACTTAATCTTAAGGACTCTTTGCAATCTTCAATAGCGTAGTAGATTTGGGATACAATGCTTTCGTCGTTCTAATTATTATTATACGCCTGCATAATTACTTTAGGATATGGTGTGAATATGTCTGCCATAAAGGCTCGTATTTTAGATTTCGTGGTAGTCGACTTGGAAAAGAGAATGGAATAATTTGGTGCAGATGATTCATTCCAGTCAAGAGAATCTATCCAATTCCACATACGAAACTTTAAATTCTACCTGGAGGGTTTCAAAATAAATAGACACTAAAGATAATTTTGGAAACCGGACTTCAAAAATAGAACGAATGAAATAAAATTTTATTAAAGAGTATTATTGTTGGGGTTTAACCGATATAGCTTGCAAAAGACTTGTCAAATGGCGTTTTTTCATCAAAATAAGATTTTCCAATTGCTGGATCTCTAATCTCAACTCTTCTTGTTTCCACATCAACATTGATTGACTCAAATAATCTTCGGGCTTTCCTTGCATACATGCGGCGTGGAAATTCATTTGTTCTTTCATGTATGCTTCATTCATTTGAGCTGCATGCTTCATCTCAACCTCCAACTGCAAATCCTTTGTTGGGTCATTTGAAGCAGTTCCCAATAATTCTTGCAGGTGTTGATCATGTAAATCTTGTGAATGAGTTGGTTCTGATTTTCTAACGTATCCAGAGCGCTTCTTTCCCACTTGGAGTTCGTCCATCATAAGTTTGAGCTGTTGTAAGAGTGATTCTTTTTCCATCACTTCTTCCTCAGTGCTTTTTCTGTGCAAATTTTCTCTATCTCCTTTCATAAACTGCTCAAACATCAAATCAGTTCTTTCCTTGCATCTTTTTCCATCAACTTCCATTTCAAAGTCTGTTCTGAGTTTGTTTGCTATTTCATTCCATGCCATCATCTTAAAACCGTGTGGGGCGTTATAGGGAAAGGATTCAAGAACTAGGCGTAGAAGGCAAATATCGTCACGAGCGTTGAAACGAAACTGAAGTCTCTTACGAATTTTTGCTGCTTTTTGACCTCCTGGTGATGCGCTAATTAAGTCGCTATAATCTTCTAAAAAGTAAAATTTCGAAATTTATCTTACGGTGGTCGATTGAGAAATCCTTTGTCATTTCGGTTTTTCTTTTTTGAATGACCAGGGTCTGAAGCTAAGAAAGCCACTAATTTAAACAAAAATAGCAACTTTTTATAACATAATATTACTAAACGCTTAAATAAAGTGCAAGATTTATTTAGGACGTTGGTGCACCACCAAACATATTTGATCTCTCGATAGTTACTCCGCCTTGAATTGTACCGTAACCGATTAGTCTTGATAATGAAAAAGCAATTGTGTTTACCGCCAGTGATTGTCGATACGACGAGATAGAGCTACTTTGTCACCGAGGGTGGCGCATGCTGGTACTTGCAACAATATTCTGGCGCGTGATCCTTGTCTTCCACCTCTAATAACTTGTTCTACACATCCTCCAGTAGCAGTGGATCCAATATTACATAATAAGTTTTCGTTTCTATCAAGATCCTTGACCCTTTCTTCGCGACCGCGTTCATTTCGAACCCCAAGAAGGGAAACGAATAATCTGAACTCAATTTCAATTGACGAATAAACTTCGGGAAGTGTTCCAACATGTCCTAAAACTTTTCCTACAAGTAAATCGCCTCGACATAATGAAGGATCAATGTGAGTTCCAACACCAATAAGTCCTCCTGGAATTGCAAAAGGAAGATGGTTATTTTCAGCGTTTAATGAAAGTATTCTTGAAAAATAAGACACGAATCTAATAAATTTAATAAGACATTTGTACTTTAATGTTCCTTCTTCATGGACAACTCTTGGTGGTCTAATTTCAATCAAATCACCGACCTTCAAAACACCTTGCAAAATACTTCCACCAGCAACACCACCCTTCAAGTCTTGCACTTCTGTACCAGGCTTATTAACGTCAAAAGAACGAATAATGATCATTCTTGGGGTAGAAGTGAAGTCCCTTAAAGGCGCTGGGATGTTTTTGACAATATGTTCACAAACGTATTCTATGTTGTATTTGAGCTGTCCAGAGACAGGAATAATTGGCGAATTACATGCTGACGTTCCTTGAACATATTTTCTAATATCTTGATGTTGTTTAAGCGCGTCAGACTCTCTAACCAAGTCAATTTTATTTTGTAATATGATAATATTATCAAGTCTCATAATCTCAACAGCAGCTAAATGCTCAGCCGTTTGTGGTTGAGGACACTTTTCGTTAGCAGCAATCAATAACAATGCAGCGTCCATAACCTATTTAAAATAGATTAAACCATTTACAGCAGCACCGTTCAACATAGTAGCCATAAGTACGTCGTGTCCAGGACAATCAACAAAAGATACATGTCGGACCAAATTCATTGGTGATTGGCAGTTTGGGCAAGGTGGTTCATCCTGCTCGCTTGATTTGAAAGATTTGTAACAGTCAGGTTCTTTACATTTTGGACATTTGTAAATCTAACAATCAAATAAGGCGACACTTACCTTGGCGTTTGCGTATCCTAATTTTATAGTAATATTTCTGACCATTTCACTCTTAAACCTAACTGTCTAGAAAAACAAATATAATATTCCCTTACATGAACGCCTGAAATAGCTTTCACAATTGTAGATTTTCCGTGTGCTACATGGCCAATGGTACCTATGTTGATCGTTGCCTGACGGCGAATAATATCGTGTTCAAGAGGACTTAATTTTTCCAAAGTCAAATTGGAAATCGCAGATATAATATCTTCTTCTTCAAGTGCTTCCGTGACGTGCTTTTTCATGCTTTTCCAACAGGGGTTAAATCTTAGAGGATTTTTTGAACGATTAGATTTTGTTCCGTATGGCCTTATAATATGTTTTAAAATCAAAATTTTGGAGTGTATTCGAAATATCTTTTATGGAAGAAAATGACGCTCGACCAGCCCGGATACAAGTAATCATTATGCATTCAATTCAAAAGACGATACGGGAAAATAATCCATTCAATGCCAGTATAGAAAACAGACAGCCACGAACTCCACTTAGAAGGTCGTTTGATAAAGTTACCCAGTTTACACCAAAGTCAAGATCTTTTTCCATGAATAGCTCGTACGTGTTTACAAAAAAGTATTATTTTGATTTTGTGACAAAATAGACAGCAATATATTTCAACTACAAGTCCAATTACGGCTAGGTCGCCATTGTTTTCTGCACCAAGATCATCGGAAACAGAAATTGACGAAATCGAATCTTTGAATATGCTTCTGGTATCTGCGACAGTGGAAATAGACCTCATTAAGTTGACTCTATCACAATTGGAATTGACAATACTCGAGCAGAATAATGTAATTAAAAATTTAAGAGAAGAAAATGAAAGATTGAAGCAAAATCTACAGTCTACATATCAATAAGCAACAAATAGAACCATAAACAAATAAATACTAACGTTTTTTGATGTCAAAGTTCTCGCTGCAATTGTAATTCAAAGAAAGCATGACACGCGTTATATTTCGCCTTAAAGTAGAAATGTATAGCATATCTATTTTTGGGTAAACTTTTGTTGCGCAAATCCCGAATTTTCCGGCGTTGAATTCCGCCATGGCTTGCATATCTACCCTAATCTTTACGATACTTCATAGACCGACAAGTGTTCCTCCTTTATTTATAATTATCTTGACTATTTCACATTTAGTATCCTTGAAGCCATGTTTTTCTTGCATGATTCTATTCTGTGTAGCATTATGGATTTCTACATTTTTCTATTCTCCAGATGGGTGGTTTATGATTTCTCCCAGTAAGATATCGGAAGAAATGTACGATGCAATATGCAAAAATAGCATGTTTCCTATGTTTTGCTACGTAAAGGTTGTTTTTCAGAAGCTCACGGAATTTTAGTAGGAATACATCGATGCACGCATTCAATTTTGAACAAATCATTTATATTAAATTTTTATTATGTTACATCGCTGAATTTGATGATTGTTTGTCGTTGGCTTTAGTTTTTTTCATTTTATCCAAAAGGATTGTTACTCGTGGGCCCTGATTTAAAGATGGAGATGATGATAAATTTCTTAAATTTTTGACTGGAGTTGTTGTTAAAATACTATCTATCAATTCGAACTCATCCTATTGAAGCGGTATATACAATGATACGATCGGTATGGGAGCCTTAAGGCGACTGGCAACTGGAGGTTGTGTTTTTGAACCAATTGGTATTCCTTTGCATAATGATTCAGGGTTTGAAGGCTTGCCTTTAGTATTAGAGTTGCGCGCGGATTCTGCAGTGAGTTTTTGCACGTCTAAAATAAGACCGCTATGGTCAACGAAACCTTCTTTTTTAATATTATCGGTATCAGATAATTTCTTCGAGTTCGGGGTTTCTTTGGCAGTTTTGTCTTCCGCCATAAGACCCTAAAGAGAAAGAACATTGGATCGATTACTTTTGTATCCCTGGGGAGCAATTTACCATTTTCAATTTTGTCTATTTCTAATGATTTAGAAAAAAGTGATGATTCACAATCCAAAGAAAAAGATTCGTTCAAGCATATCGAATTGAAAGGAATATCTATATCGTCTATTACTTTTTAATTATTTTTTAAAATATTTTACATAAATCGCTTTTTTCCAAAGTAATATCATCCATATCTGAAAGACTGTTACGATGCTGCCTTTGTATTGCAACATCTGTTTCGTCAATAAACAGATATTTTTCATCCATAATAAGTGAAAAGTCGTTAATTTCGTCCAGATTTATAAGTTCCTCATCTAGACAATCATTACATGAGGGCATTGATCTGGATTTTCAGGAATTTTCCAAAATACAAAGGGCCTTCTCATTAAAAAAATGACATAAATTATTGTTTATTCGAAAGTTTTTACTTTTGTTCCATATTTACAGTTAAGATAGCTTTTAATTCTCATGACATTTTCCTTAATCTAATAATCAATAGCAAATATCTGCAATACTTGAGTCCCGTTAGTTTCTTCGAGTGTGCTATTAGGAATCCGATGTTCTAAATCTCTCAGTACTTTAATGATGTCATTAAAATCACCCTGTAAAGAAATTAATTTGAAATTACCGATTGTATGTCCTGAGAAAGGCAAACATACCACAATAGATGGCTAAAAAATATCGCGTTCGCCGCATTTATCGAGAAATTTTCATCGATGGCATTTAATAGCCACCTAATCAAATCCAAGCCAATTATGTCTAACGCTTCTGTATGATTTAAATATGTGCTACAAATTTGATATTTGAAATCATTCAACTCAACGGGAAGGAGGCTCAAAAACTTGAAAATAAAATCTTTGGGACCAATGATAATATCATCAGTGATTTTCTTCCTTATCTCTCCGGAATTGTCATTAACAAGGATGCATCTGATTGGTATCAGGAATGATGCTGTCATTGTAACCAATAATTCATCTTGAACGCATGTGATACATATCCTAAGTAATTTCAGTCTATCCTCGTTTGAATAATATTTTAATCTATTTCATCCTACACATGAAATTACTTTGGCTCAAAATTTGAAGAAAATATTGACCAGAAATTAGACAAGTTCATTTTGAAATCATAGACAACTCGATCTTGAATTTGTATGACTTTATGCTGATATCCAAAAGAATTCAACAGATTTTCTATATCCTCCAGGCTAATAAAATTATCAGGTTCTGATAAAAATGATCTCAATTCACTGTTAATCAAGCCCACCTCCTCGACGTGCCTGTTTTCTATTACTGTAATGTCAAATAACTTAATTCTTTACATTTCCCGATCAATTTCTCTTTTTGTTTCGATGATATTCTTCTAATCCTATAAAACAGTCTGGAATCCAAAAGAGAAAAGTTATCTTTCATGATAAGCAAATCTGAATCTTTAGGCTTAAATACAACATTAATTTTTGCATTATTTTCATTTAATTTTTCCTCTTTTGAATGGTCTAATTCTCTTTCATTTGGTTTCGGGATTTCAAACTTCAAGTTCGAATTTACATCTATCAAAGTGTTAAATTCAGGCCTCTGTAGTCTTTTTCTTGTAATCAGGTCATTAAAATTGAGCTTTTTCCGTTTTTCGGTCATTTAGAAATTTCCCATGTCCTTCTTTAACAAATTCAAATCAAAAAAGTCTAATAATGACATTAAACCGCTTTATTTGGAAAAGAAGTATTTGGAATCAAAATTAGTTGCTGGAAATATGAAGAAAATTGTGTCATTGCCCAAATACGTTGATAAAAATGAATGGCTTGCTATCCACGCATTTGATTTTTGCATGAATTTGAAAGAATTTTGCGAAGTTATTCGAGAAGTGTGCTCACATAATCCAATGATGGATTCGATTGGGTAATTTTTTGGAAATTGGTTTCATAGGTCTGAATGCCTTTGGACTGACCCTGTTAAAAAGGTAGCGAGCAAAGTATCAGCAAAACAATACACCGAATTGGCATTTGAATGGATGCTTGCAATAATTGATGATGAAAGAGTTTTTCCAACAAAGATGGGTAACAATATTTGTGCGTGGGAATCCAAGGTGTGGAGTTTGACAAAGATTTTGAAGCAATTATAAGGACGTTTTTCAAATTCATGTTTCGTATTATATGTCATCTTTATAATTTCCATTTTGAAGACTATGTAAATTTGGACCTGGATTCCCATTTAAATACCTTGACATCCCACTTTTTATATTTTGGACTTGAATTTGATATTCTTGAAAGAAGAGATTTTTCTCCTTTACAGGAATTAATAGATGCATGGATAGAACTGTCGATATTGGAGAAAAAGTAATAAAGGTCCTTTAGGTTTTCGTAAATTTCATGTTTTATTCTGATTCGATTTTGACGAAAAAGGGGGCTCTTTCCAGCATATGGCTAGCAGCGCACTGGGATAGGAAGCTTTCTAAACAGCAAATTACACAGACGGATATAGAGGCGAGTGTTGGTATGTGTAGATGGTGCTATTAATTTAGATGAAATTTTGAAGGAGTCTGTTGGACCTGTGGCATTGAGAATATCTGGACATTTATTACTTGGTGTTGTTAAAATATATTGGAGGAAAACGAAATATTTATTGGATGATTGTAATGACGCGTTTATGAAAATCAAGCTTGTAATGAAAATGTAGATTTATAAAAGGCATTTAAACCGTCATCATTTAACTTGGATGTAGAATCTTTTGATTCCTTTTTGTCGGTCCTTGATGACCATGAAAATAGAGCCCAAAATGTTCTTGGGCAACTATTAGAGTAATTAAAGAATTAATTAACTAAAATAAAGGAATTCTAATTTTGTAATAACAGAAGAGACTAGAAGAAGAGTGAGTTTTGTCGAGCCCTTTGCATTTGCGTTTGAGGATGATGCACTTGAATTTGATCCCTTAAGTGATCAAGTGGAAGTTGAAGTGGCACGTAGGGAGACCATTGTATCGAATGGCTTTTCTGATGTTAGTATGATTGGAAGAGAAGAAAGCAAAATGGATGTTGTTGATGAGATTGAAGAAGGTCGTCGCCAAAGCCAAGCTACACAGTTATCAGTTGAACCAATTCTTCCATTTGATGATAATTATATGGACATGGAAACACCAATGGAAATTCCAATGGATAATGCAGAGTAAAGATCATGAATGTAATTGATAGAATTCCTTTGATTCCAATGGAAGTTGAAAACAATACACTAGAGAACCTTCAAGCTACTCCGACTAAAAGATTATCATTAAATTTGAAAGGTGAGATTATTTAAAGAAAAGAAATTTAGAAAATTCTCATGAATTTTTTGAGACAAATTTTCCATCAAGTGCGAAACCCAAATCTTCTCAAAATAAAAGTCAGAATTCGCAAAGAAAAAGAAAAATGGAAGAATCTGGACCTTTACAACTTTCAGCTGCAGATTTCAAAAAATTTCAAAGTAACACAAAATCAATTAGAACGCCAGTAAAGTTTAATTCAATTAGTTTAAAAGTTAAATTTAATATCAATTAATCCAATAACAATCAAATTAAACAATTTTAATTCTTCAAATGTTTTTTATTCATCTTTAGATTTTGAATTAAACGATAAATTAACTCAAACTATTGAAGAAACTTTAAAAAAGAATTTAGAAGCAATGAAAGAAATTAGAGAATCTGAAATTTCTTCTAGGGGAATCGACAATTTTGAATCGAAAGAAAATGAACTAAAAGAAAATCATGAAAAAGAGAAATTTGAAAAAGAAAATTTTGAAATAGATTTAAACATTCCAATTAATGAAAATCACAACGAAAACATTCCAAATTTTAACGATGATTTAGGCGGATTTGATGAATTTCCTGCAATAAATGAACCAATTTTTCCAAATGATGAAATTCAGGTTCCTAATCTTGAGATTCCAAGTGTTTCTCAATCTATCTTTAGTCAAGCTACTCAGAATACTCAACTTCAAGAGGAAGAAGAATCAATTTACAATCAAAGAAAAGATATTGTTAATGAAATTCTGAATACTGAAATATCCCAAAATGAGACCGTTCCATTCTCATCTCTAGTTGTTGAAAAGGTAATTCATTCTCTACTGTAATAGTTTAGAATAAAAAGAGTGCCGCCACTGCATTTTACGAAATTTTGGCCTTTGGTTCCAAAGGGTTAATCAAAGCGCATCAAGAAAAACCTTTTGACGAAATTTTTGTCACAAAATTATAATAAACATTTCCTCTCAATTATTTTTAATATTAAAAGTGTCGTTTATTCTTTGCTGATAATAATGGAGTCAATCGTCCATACTTTTCTTTAGGAGTAGATGGAGTCTTTCTCTTATCATTCAAAATATCCCTAGATCCAAAACTTAATGCAGGCAAATGTGAAACAGAAGATCTGACAGTAGACTGACTTTGACTAGAAAGCAGTCCACTCGATTTTTTAATATCATCTTCTTCAAGAAGAGTTGAAAAACTAGACTTTCCTTCTGATTTTCCTGTCAAATAGTTGGGATTCTTTAATGGTGACAATGCCCTTAAATCTTGATTACTAGATTCTGAATTCACACTCTTCATCACTCCACACATATACATTTACATTTTTCGTCGGGCTTTTACTCATAACTTTCATATTTTTGACAGCTACCCGGCTATTCAATTTAGATCCAGTCAGAACCATTTTCCTTGCCGGTTCCCTTCTCAACACAAAATTCATATAACTCAATCCGTAATCCCTAAATACAACAAAATTATTTGCTTGAGGTAGATAACTCTTCAAATTGTAGTGCTTTGAAAGAAATGACAGCATCTTCTCCGACGGTTTATCATATGCCAGTTTGTAGGGTTGAACTCCTTCCATCATTTGCAGTTAAAACACACTTCTTACCATGAGCATGTGATCAAAAAGTTTCTTCCCGAATCCCTTCCTTTGACTGTTTTCATGAATATATATATCCAAAAGACATAGTGGCTGGATTTGATGTTGTCTACCCTGATCATCCTATAGATATCATGAATGTTATTTACCGATATAAACAAAACTTTTGTCCCCACTTTTAAAAAACCATGTATTATATTCTTTCTTGGTCCAGTTTCCGACAATTTTTCTGTAGACACATTGTTGGCAACAATGGATGATCTCTGGTTATTATTTATACCAGGAAGCTGAGATAAAAGTTTTGATACGGCGCTTGCTTGATGATATTCAGCTCTTTGTAGTTCCTTCATGCAACCTTTGAATATTTCCGCTGCAGGTTGCACATCATTATCATTCGCTTTAGCTTTTATAGTCGCATTCATCATGTGTACATAGTAATTATCATCCTTGTCAACTTCTTCCGGAAATTCATCTCTGATAATGTATAGTCTCTGGTCAGTATTTTCTCTTATTTTGTGATACGTGGTAATCGGATACTTTAATTTTTGGGCCTTGATTTTTCATGACAATATTAATAACCTTTGATGATGCGTACCCAAGTTCATCTACAATTTCTTGAATTTGCTCTAAATAATATCAATTAAAGTCAAATTTATTCTATTACTTTCGAGAAGGCACTTTTTCTAGTATCCTTATATCATTTTCATACGAAAGAACACTTATTGGTCGTTTGAGAACTTGTGTAACGTCAAAATGAAATTCCATTTTTATGTTGTTTTTAGTTGGACCTAGAAACCAAAAGCTGAATGGAGAAAATATTCACAGATGCCATAAAAGAATTTAATCTCATATTTGAAAATGCACAAAACTCTTTGCCAAAGATTGAAGATAATCGACCAAAAACATCAGTTTCAACGGAAAAGAGAAAACATTCATTGAATAAAAATAAGACAGAAAATGATTTGAAAAAAGCAAAATCTATTAGTAATGATTCCTTAAAGTTCAACTTGGAAGACGATGAAAAAATGATAAAGGAAAGTATGGATAAAATTAGGGGCATTGTGGAACAAGGAAAAAATAAAAGGGCAAAAATTCTTCAGGAATATAACGAATGCTATCAAGAATGCGAATCCATCTTTAACACCATTCAAAATAATTTAGACGATATTATAACTAAAAATGGTCAACAAGACATCATTGATGCTTTGAATTCTTTATTAACAACTAAAAAATCGGAAAATATTGATCTAAATGATTATTTCACAATTGATGACGCAAAGAAGGTTCTTTACATAAATCCGTTAGCGCCAATTGAAGATTCTACACAAATCATTCCCAAGAAAAAGTATTCACATGTCAAACCTGTCAACAATTTGAAAAAGTATGAAGAATATTCTGACACTCAAATAATAAGCATACATGAAGCTCAAACAAAAATTAAGGAAAAGGCTGAAATTTTGATTGTGAAGCCCGAATCCGTCAATTTTACAGATTATGTTCCAAATGAAACATACGTTAGGAAATTAAATCTTAAAAATGGTTCCAAAGAAATCTTAAAGTTTAGAATTAAATTTCCTCAAGCCAATGTAGTTAAAATTGTATGTGAAAACGCTAATCTGAATAATGATATTAATCTTGCGCCCGGGTTATCTTTAGACCTGAATATATATTTCAAGCCCGTAAATTGTTTTAAAAACGAATATGATATAAAGTGTCAGCTAAGTTCAGGCAAAGAATACATTGTTCCCATCATTACACAAAACATGGATCCAGAATTGATTTATGAAGGCAAAAGTTTATCCAACAGACTAATTAGTATTGGTGGCAGCTTAGTTAATCACAAAAAGCGCGTACAAATGAAGTTAAAAAATATCCAAGGCAATTCCAAATTCCAAATTTTCCCAGATCATATCAATTTGGATTCATTTGATTCCAGTACATTAAATTTTGCTGCTGGTTCCAAACTGAATGCCCTATTTCATGAAACTATTATTGTGCACCCTGAAAAATTTGAACTTGAAAAGGACAAAGAAATCGTCATCTGCGTGGACATCAAACCAGAGCAAGAAGGGGCTATTAAACATTCATTTTCTGTAATAAGTGATACTCTTAAAATATTTCATTTTTCTCTGGAAGGAATGGCCGAGTATAAAAGATTTTGCTTTGAGAATTCCAGTTCAATATTGGTCAAAGATATGAAAGATGTTTTCGCTAATGAAACTCGACAATTTGAATTTTCGGTTATCAATCAAAATTCTTTTGCTATTCAAACATATTGGGAAGTCAAAGAAAAAGATGTGTCCACTATAGCTCAACAATGTCATTCTGTATTTTCTGTATCTCCATCCAATGTCGAATTCCCACCGAACGGTAAGATTACGTTTGTTGCAAAGTACAGCCCAACATCTCCTCGATTTCATGAATTCTCTTGCACACTTTTTATTAAATCTTTCTTGTCTCAGCTTTCAAAAGTGCCAGTCAACGAAGATACTCATTTGGAACTAATTGTTAGAGGATCTTGTGTTTCAAACAAAAACAGGGAAATCACATATCAACATACATGCGGACCATTAAATACTCAGTTCCTAATAAAGGATTCTGGGGAGTGTTTTTTGTATCAGAAAAAAGTCTCGAATCATATTTCTTTAGAATTTAGCAATCATTTGTTAGATTTGGGTCTAATAAAGCCTTTTTCCAAACATATCGAACAGGTGCAAATAAGGAACTGCGGAAACATCCTTATAAAGGCTAGAATAAGTCATCAAATGCAAGTTGACGAGTCTTTGAATATTTTGGATCCATTTGACTTTAGACATTATGATCTGGCTACAATAGATTGTTTTCCTAGAGTTTTGCTTCCCAACGCATTTGTTCTTTACGAAAAAGATGCGATATCATTACAGCCAGGCGAAGAAATAAATATTTCAGTCACAGTGATTCCCATAATGGAATGTAGGTTAAGATGTTTTTTGAGATTCAATGTTCTAAACGAGGAGCCCTGTTCTCTGCTCCCTAGACTAGCTAACAAAATTTACATTACCGAAATTAGAGCCGAATGCTTGAATGAATTAATTGAATTTACCAAAAGTGAATCCACTATATCAAATTGCTTTGTTAATTATACTTCAAAGGACAAGATAGTGCTTAGAAATTGCAGGATGTATAAAACCTTTTATCACTTGAGATCTAAAAATAATGAAAAAATAACCAATGTTCAGATACCTCAATTTAATGGTTGGTTGCAGCCGGGAGAATGCAAAGAAATTGAAGTTTTAACAAAACCGCTAAAATCAGATGTTGATGTCGATTATAATATAGAATGTGAATATGGAGGCAAGAAGGAAAAAACTTTTGTTTTAATGAAAGGCCACAGCCTTGGGTTTTCTTGTAATGTGTCAAGTGAAGATCCTATTGATAGGATTATTTATCCAAGAACAGATTTTACTGATCACGATGCAAGCCATGTCCTTTTCTTTAGCCCTCTAAAGATAGGAGAATCACAAACTATTGTTGTCAATGTAGAGAATCTTTCTATTCTATCTTCAGCTGTAAAGACTAAAGTTTTATGCGACCAATTTTTGAATGTTTCCATTAAACATGAAAAATGTATTGAAAGTTATGGAATTCTTCCCATTGAAGTCAAGGTTCATTCACTGACGCCTGGATTGTATTTGTCTTCCATAATATGCGATTTTGAGGGATATTCGATAAAAATTTTGTTCCAAGTTAGTTTCAATGGCTCGCCTATACAATTCATTAAATCTTTGACGCCAGGCTTGGGTCTAGTTGAAGACGAAGAAATTGCTCATCATCTAATAGTCGGAACATTGATTCAGGAAATGGAAGGCCAATTAATAAATAAGAAGAAAAATATAGCAATACAAAATACTTCCGCCATAGCCGTTCATGTTTCTATGAATTTAGAGCAGCAGGAAAAAAACTATAGCTTAAGTGATTTAGCCATAGATCTCAAGCCTAATGAAACAAAGAGCCTTTCGTTATTTTTTCAAGGCAATCATATAGGTTTATATGAGTGTGCAATTAGAACAATTGTCACTTCTCTCCATGAAAATGATATTGAAAGAGATAAATTCATAAGGCCATTTACTTTATTACCCAGAGCACTCATCAAAATGTCTACTGAAAACATCAAAGAAGCCTCAAATCTACTAAAGTTTATCGAATAATAAAGAAATCTCTTTTCTGCATTAAATTGCACAGCAAAATTTATGTTTATTATGTATGTATTAATAAGAAATTTAGTCCACAGCATTCATTAGACAGCAACAGCATAATGCACCCATGATACTAATTATTTAAGTAACCTATTTAACTTACAATGTAAGACATCCGTCGTCACTCTTCTGCGAATTAGCTGGAGCTTGTACAACAACTGGTCTTGGTCCCTCTATATTCATTTAATTTTCAATAAATTACGCGGATAACCGCCCATTGGCGGGGGATATTGTCCTGGATAGCCTTGTTGCGGTGGATACGGTGCTTGACCAGGATAACCTTGTTGAGGTGGATACGGTGGTTGTCCATTATATCCTGGTTGTGGTGGATAGCCTGTATACGGCTGAGGAGGCCCAGGATATGGGTGAGCAGGATAATTTTGCGGTGGTTGAGACGGCGGTGGATAAGGATAATTCTGTCCCGGCTATTTATGAGAGTTTATAATGTTTACTGGATATGCCTGGTGCTCTGGATTAAATGGTGGTGCCGACATTACTTAGCCACCATCGAATGACATTTTCTATTAATAGGCATCGTATTTTCTGAATCAACTCCAACAATTCTCATTTAGACTTAAATCTATAAGTTTGGCCAATTTGAATCGGCTAAAAATAGTTCAAATGGTGGCCAGTGGCTGATCAAGATTTTATGAAATTGGAGGTGTTTTCAGGGAAAGAAGGGATTTGTGAGAGAGTAGCAATAATTTTAAAAGAGCTAGAAACTAAGGCTTTAGAAAAATCAAATTACTTTACTATAGCAATATCTGGTGGGTCTTTGCCCTTGTTGTTGAAAAACGTTAACAAGGAAAACTTTTCCAAGTGGATCATTTTATTGGCAGATGAAAGATGTGTAGAAAATGATAGTGATGACTCGAATGCAAAATTAATTGATAACGTAAAACATTAAGAGTCATTTTACTTTCAGGAACTTTTTGGATCCACAAATATAAAGCCCTTTAGATTCATTAAAATAAATAGTGAATTTTTAAACGACACGAAAAAGGTTTGCGAAAACTATTATGGGCAAATGAGGGAAACATGGAAGGAGTTAGGCTTGCCATGTACCGGTTCAAGTCTTATAATTGATTGTGCATTGTTAGGTATTGCAAGTACATTTTTATCATTAAGGTATGGGGCCTGACGGACATACTTGCTCACTGTTTCCTGACCATGATATTCTTCGAAGCGTTGAATTTCTTGACTATGTAGAAAATTCACCAAAGCCTCCACCAAAAAGAATAACCCTGACTTTGAATGCATTAAAAATGTGTGAGAATGTTGTTTTTCTGGTCACCGGTGCTTCAAAGAATAAGGTTATTGAAGACATTTTTAAAAAAGACCAGAAAATGAAATATCCAGCGGGAATCGTTAGTGAAATTAATTCAAATAGTACTTGGCTTTTGGATATTGATGCAGCCTCATTGATTAATTATAAAGACAATTTTATTAAATAATCCACTCATTGTTACACTGGTTCTGATAAATTTCAAAATTCTATTTCTTGCCCCCAATAGCGGCTGTTCCTGCTATGCAAATAAAGCACAAAGCGCCCGCCAATCTTTTCTTAGTTTTATTTACGCGTCTTACATTCCTAAACATGTATTGTCTTCTTTCTTTTCCTTTTTCGCCTTAGCGTGAGCTATTTAATTAATCAATAATATAGCTTACTTGGATATACGTAATCTGTGTAAGTGACCGGTAGATTCGGGACAGTGCCTGCTTGTCGGTTATACAAGTTCCCGTTCTGTTCAGTTGCAGTGTTATATTTTGGATACGAGTGATACTGTTTAATTTTGTTAAAATCACTCTTACGGTGACGTTATTCTGGGGATTCATATCCACAAAAAAGAGTGGCTAATGTGTGGCAAAGCAACTCGAGACCTATGATCACCAATTATCCCAATTACATGGAAGATCTAGTATTGATTGTAAAAGAGATTTTAATTAAAAAATGTTGGAACCCTTACACTTGAGTCCACAGCCATCAAGTCAAGCCACGTTTCAGTTCTATATACAAAGCCTTTGCAATGGATGTGTTTGAATATACAGAACGCTGTCCACCCTATGCACCATTTTTTGGTTTTGCTGGTGCAACCTTTGCAATGATATTTTGTGGTAAACAGTGTTCTTTATTTGTATTTAGCGTTAGGTGCGGCCTATGGCACAGCTAAATCAGGTAACGAAAATAACTTTTATTAAAAGGTATGTAAATAATGTTTTGACCATATTAGGTATCGGTATTGCTGGTATGGGTACGTTTAAACCTCAATTAATAATGCGATCGTTAATTCCAGTTGTTATGGCTGGTATTATCGGTATTTATGGGCTAGTTGTGGCAGTTCTTATTACCGGATCAAGTAAAGAAATGTTTTGTTAATGTTTGTAATGCCAAATCAAAATTATTCTCTTCAATCTGGTGCTGCCCATTTAGGAGCTGGTCTCAGTGTAGGATTATCAGGTGTTGCAGCAGGCTGGACTGTTGGAATTGTGGGAGATTCCTCTGTTAGAAATTTTGCTAAAGAATCTCGAGTTTACGTGGCAATGGTCTTGATGCTCATTTTTGCTGAAGTGTTGGGTCTATATGGTTTAATTGTCGCTTTAATTCTACAATCAAAAACTGTATGATAATTTATTTTTGTATAATATCAGAGCACTCAGTGTTAAAATGATGGTTATCTGATAATGGAATAAAATTGACTTTCTTCGTATTTTCTAGTTATCTGTTCACTTTTGGAGTCCTCGTCATCATTACCAAAATTCTGTTTTCGGGGTACAAGTACTTTTAACAGTCGAATGTGGGAGTCTCTTCCGTTCTGATGGTTTGTGAGTATCACAACTTGAATGAGGTGAANTGAGTATCACAACTTGTATGAGGTGGATTTGAACGATTCTTTTTCTAAAAGCGATAAATGTTTACTGTTCATCATCACTTAACGGGAATAATGTCCAACCGCATGGCTCATTAAGTTCCTTTTGGCATACATCCTAATCATACTATCCATTCTAAAGTACTTGTAAATCATGGTATGTATAACCGGCCCTAATAAGTATCTTTTGCGGCGTATAACTTTCATCTTGTCTGTAATCTAAATATACTGCCAGCGCCTATGTATTAGTATACAATATACTAATTACATAAACCGAAGTTTTTCTTGAAAACATGATATTGATTAAATGAGGTTGATTGCCATCCGACTGCCAAAACGTTTCAACCTGATCATCGCGTAAATTTTCCACACCGAACCCCATTTTCCTTGAACTCAGCATCCAATGCGCCTGATCCCCAATATCACGAAAAGTCAAGAGATCCAGATTATAATCATCTTGATTTTGCTGAATATCGGTTGCTGTTTCATCGACTGTATTATTGTCATATTC
This sequence comes from Rozella allomycis CSF55, assembly GCA_000442015.1. Lineage (NCBI taxonomy): Eukaryota > Fungi > Rozellomycota > Rozella > Rozella allomycis. The sequence goes on along the minus strand of KE561122.1, from coordinate 2,070 downwards.
GTCATTTTCTGTCATCCTTCTTGAATGGTGTTTAGTAAATTTCGGAATCGAAATTACTGATTGCATGTCCTTTATGTCACCAGGGCACGATTCGAGAAGGCTGTTTATGCAAGCTATTAACAAGATAGCGCAGCATGTATGTGTTTTTTGTTTGGGTTAATGTAGCTTCCTGTTAATTGCAAGGAGAGTATATCAAAGGTTGAAAGTTCTGTGCAGTTTAAGCATGATGTTGGTTTGTTTTTGAGGATTTGTGGTGAGAATCTTGAAGATTGTTTGTTGGCGTTGAATAATTTGCTTTCACAGTTGAATGTGCAAATTACCGTAACGCTTGCTGATAATGAGGTGTTGTATAACCAGTTATTGGAATCTGAAATATTATTGATGAAATTATCGAGTTCCAGTTTGATGAATGCGCAAAAGATGGGAGTTCATTATATTGGGGATGATTGTGCTAAATCCATTTTGAATGATGTGTGTGATGTGTTTCCAAGATTGAATGGCAGTCATTCGTTGCATTCTACAATAAGATTATATGCTGGTCAATGTATATTTTATTTGAGTGTGATGAATTACAATGTTGTTATTGAAAAGATCCAAGGGTCGTTGCAGTGTGTTTCCAAATTGGTGCATTCAGATGAAACTGAAGAAATATGGGGAGTCCATATAATTTCGCAAGTGAAATTTGATAGGATGAAATTGGAAGCATTTTTAGAGATAGTGATTGTGTATTCGCAAAAGATGAGAAAGAGTGGCTTGTTGTGGCTTGCCATTAGTTTGAAGAGGGCGATTTGGAATTGGATAAAGAACTATCCAGAAGAGTTTAGTAAACTCTATGAGAACCAGGAAGATTTTAAAAGTAAAAATGATAGGATAAATAAAAGAGATGCGTTGGAGACATTTGAAGTATTTTTGGATGCGTCTGTGAATTCTAAAAAGAGACATCAATATTGGCCATTTCTATCGTCTTTATTGATTTGTTTGCCTGTTAGTTTATCTGAATCGAAAAAGGAATTTGTAACGAATTTGATAAATGTTTAAAGGAAATATTTTTGAAAGGGTTGAATAAAGCGACTAATTCAAAGTCTAATAAAGAGTGTGCATTGAAATCGTATATTGACATGCTAAGAGCATCATCGCTTATATTTTCAACGTGGTCTCCGCTTGGGCCAATAATGGAGAATATTTTGCCTACATTGACGGTAAGAGAATGAATTGAAAAGAAATCTAGGAAAAAATATTTAATCCAGAAAAGAATTATTTGAATTTGAGTTCTGAAGGAGATAAAAGTTTGATGCAAGAGTTTGTGTCATCAGCGTTCAAGTTTAATGCGCCGTTTGTGAAGAGGAATATTGTACCAATAGCCATAAGTGAGAGTTCGAATAATGTATTCAGACAAATTCTTGTGAAGAGTTGCAGAAACTTGGTGAATTCGACGTCGATTGCACTGTATGAATACATGGCATCGCCATTACGAATTATATTTTATTATTCATTGACAAATTTTAAAAAGAAGATTGATTATCAAAATCAAGTTGAAGTTTTATTAGATATTTTTGAATTATATCAATCAGATCCACATTTGATTTATTATGTAAACTATTCATGATTATTTCAATTAGAATGAGACTGGGGCATTGAGAGCTAAAATAGATTCATCATTTATTTATGAAATAATCAAATTGGCTAAACATGAGATATTTTATAAGCCAGCTGTTAATTGTATTAAAGTGTTATTTTGTTCCAAGAATGTTTTAATTTGGAATAAAGATTTTTCAGAAACACTTCAGTAATGAAATTTCTTGTTTCTAAAAATAGATTAGAAATTATTTGTAAATTTACAAAATTTGAGATTGATGAATTTTTAATTGAGACAATATTGGAGTTGGTGAATGAAAGATATTTATTAATAGAAACAGAAAAAATTGAAAGAAATTTTGAAATTGAAATTGAATATTTTGAAGAATTGGAATATTTTACACTTTTAGCAATTTCTAATAAAGATTCAACAATTAGTGATAAAGGATTTCTATTGTTGGAATCTTTGATTAGAGAAGTTGAATTTCTTTCAAT